>JAGFNQ010004113.1:696927-716104 GCA_024364735.1 Boesenbergia rotunda | reverse complement strand
GCAAATCTGTGATGAACTCTCCATAGAAGCCTTCTCCAATGACCCAAATCTCGCTCCAAGGTAGTGATCGAGTTGGCCACGCTTCAGATCGAAGAAATTGCAACGAGAACGAAGAACAAATGAAGAAACTTGAAACGGAGCTGCGAAGACGCGACGCTGAGATCGGGGCTCTGTTTTCAGTTAAGTAGTTAACAGTGGACAACTGAGATTGATTCTGCTTCATCCAACGGTGGATCCTTGTCCGATTTGATTCAAATTTCCAGATCTTGATCAGAGGTCAAGATCATCCTCGTGGTAGCTCGGATCTTCCAGATTGTAGCGGATGGCACAGATCAAGCTGATCTTGAATGGATGATCTAGATCCCTCTGATCGTGATCCAACGGCTAGATGATCTCCGATTGAGCTGAAACCTTCAGATCTTGATCTGATCGCTCGATTAGCCTTAACCCCAGCTTGGATCGATCAGAAGTTCTTAGATGGTCTAGATCTAACCGTTCTTGCATCGGACGGTCCAAATGAGTCGACACTTGATTCCTTTGATCTGGTCCACTTTTGTCTCAACCTTGACCCAACATAACCTAGGTCCACGATCCTTCCAAGCCTACAAAAGTAGATCAAAAATTTAGTGACAAAACAACTCAAATATAACCAAATTTGTAATTAGGTCCAAAAAGAGTATAAATCCTAAACCTAGGGTAAATTCACAATTATACAAGTAAAATATGGGTCAAACACATATTTAAGTATATACAATGATCATCAAAATGACACTTATCAACTCCCCCACACTTAAGCTTGAGCGTCTCGCGAAAATTACTAAATATGTATCCCTTAGGTTTTCTCAAACATAAGTAGAAGCAATTGAAAAGAAATTACCTAGGGTTGTTAATTCTCAAAAATCTAAACTCTATGGACTAGTATCTTGTCCTTAAATCAACAACTTAACAAATTCAACCTTCATGATTCATTGAGATGAATTTCACTCACTAAACCTCTCAAGGGAAACTTTTGGTGGCTCTCTTCCTAAGTTTTAAGTACATGATAAAAATGGAGCTCACTCATACACACATGCTTCTTGCACAACCATAGGCTTGCTTATTATCTACTCTCTACCATTATTCATGAAAGGCATCAACATCTATAAAAGCTTATTCAAAAGTGAAATGACATATGAAATGGTAGAAATGAAATAAAAGCCAAGTAAATAGCAAATTTGAATGAGTGGAAGACTTGGATGTTCAAGGATATTCTTGATGCATTTTGCCTCCTTTCAGTCCATATAATGAAATCCAAAGTGGGATGGAATGAGTCTTTGCAATTGCCCTTCAAAAATTTGATGAAAACTTCATTAATTCCTTGGTGCCAATTTTTCCCTTACGTGCCAATTTTGCTCTTCTCTTTTCTTTTCTGACTTTTTTTTTTCTTTCTTTCTTTCTTCTACTGAATTCAGAATGTAATGGAGCAGATCTTCAATTTGGATGAGAGTATTTTCACTAGTTCATGATACCGAAACTTCAATTGGATACCAACTTGTTTCCTTTGATTTTTTTTTTCAAACTGCTTTCTTCTTCTTTTTTTTCTGTTTCTTTTTCAAGTCAGCTGCTGGCTTCACATTCGGTTTCAGCTGAGTATCTACTCATTCTCTCCTTCATTCTTCAGTTGTATGATACCCAGCTTCTCTTTTCTTCTCATAGCATTTTTTTCCTTCAACTTACAAACTATTTTCCTGTTTTTTTTCTGTTCTGTGTCTTTTTTTTTCTGTGTTCATGTTTCAGATTCACATCAAATGACTCCAACCTTGCACTCTCTGATTTCTCACAACAATTAACCTCAAATAACAATGGAAAATCCACATGCTTCACTTGAGAATTTCAGCTCAACAAATTCAAGTTCCATCCATGGCAAACTCAATTTCAAGTTGACACGAACTGTTTTTTTTTAAATCCCAGCAACCCCTGCACTGATTTCAGAATTGTATAGCTGCAATTCAGCTCCTAGAAGAGTGCTCGAAACAATTTCATAGCATTCTTTTCACTTTGGCACAAAATTTCTGATTTTCCTTTTGCACAGATTTTTTTCTTCACTTGTTTCACTTTGGTTCAGATTTTTGTACAGAATTTCTGCTTCAATTCAAACTTTACAACTTCAATCCAGATTTAGCAAAGAGTTACTGATTTCATCTTCCATAATTCCTACTTGATCCAAACCCTTTTGTGCTACAAACTCCATTGATTCAAATTCTTTCCATAGCACAGTTTTTTTTTCTGTTTTTTTTCTGTGTGCCATTTCTTCCCATTGTAGATTTTTTTTTTCATTGTATTGTATTTGTTTTCCTTGGATCCTCAAATAATGAGCAAGAATCTAGATGCCTCAATTGTTGTATTCCTTAACTACTTCTTCTTGCTTGATCTTGATACCAAACTCAACTCAATTTGGCACATGATATATTTTTTTTCAAATGAAGTGCTTCCTTAATGAAAATACATTCCAAAACACTAATCACTCCCCCACACTTAATCTTTTGTCCGTCTCGGGCAAAATAACATCAAAGAACATCCCCAACAAGCAAGTCCCTAGAAAAATGAAGTTAAGAGCAATATGAAGATTAGGTAGGGAAAATGAGAAATATGAAGTGATACAAGGGAAATTTATGAAATTTGATATGAGATAAGGAACAAAATAATACACCTCTATAAATGTGATTCAATCATTGAAATATGATTTTGAAAGAACCTAAGCAAGTTCTTGAGTGCAATCACATGTATGTGTCACAAAAATAAGGCTAACCCTCACTAGGTACAAATAATTCATCTCAAGTCCTCAATCAAGAATCCATGGCCAAGTAGTACTCAAGCATCCAAGATTTCATCCATGACCTCAAACCCTAAGTTTTAACAACCAAATTTAATTTTTTTTCAAAAGACTCTAAAATGCTATGAAGATAACCTAAAGGGATACATTTATTCCTACTCATGAAGAAAAAGTGCCAAAAGATATAAAATGTTATTTACAATGTCTATTTATTAATTCTATGTTATTCAAGCATTTATTAGAAAGGATTCATTTTAAAAGAAAATTCTACCTCTAACAAGCATAAAGAGGAAAAAGGCAATGAAAGAAAATACAAGAAAAAGTAAACTCCCTTTTATTTCTGGCGGTCGGAGTCTATCAAGAAATAATCTCCATCGTGGTAGTGGAGGAGTAGGAGTAGCTGAAAATATTTCCTTCATTTGATCAATTTTATTTTGCATGACTCCCCCACACTTAAACTTTGCAATAAACTGTTCAGGTGGCCGAAGATGATTTAAGTACAATAGCCACTTCAGAGGTGGAGTGCTATAAGTTAAAGCAAGATCATCTCCTCCCTCTTTATTCTTTTTGGAAAATCTTCCAGGAGGTTGAAGACTATCTAAATGGAGTACCCACTCAAGAAATCTCTGAGACCCTGTAAAAACATGTAAAACCTTTCTCAAGCGTGTAGGGTAAGATAAAAATGCAATATCATCAATCTCTACTTAAAATGTATCTAAAAATGCATCGCATCCAATAAAGTCAATTTTTGGTACCTCAATAAATTTTCACAAGCATATTCTACATGAGGTATATCAAGAAAAGTTTCACAGTCAATAAAATCAATCTCAGGTACCTCCATAAGTTTGTCACATTCAATTTCAGCATAAGAGATAGCAAGAGATTCTTCACAATAAACAACTTCAATTTCAGGCTCTAAAAATTTTTCAATATCAATTTTAGCATAATCTGTCTCAAGAATATCATAACAATGCATAAAATCAAGTCTGGGTGCCTCTAAAGAATTTTCACAATTATTTTTCACAAATGATGTATCAGGACATTCTTCACATGCAAATCTAGATATCTCCCTGAAATTTTCTAAAGGAAAAGAAGAAATACTTACCTGATCATGATGAAAAATGTCAATTGGTTCTACAAGAAATACCTCCTTCTCAGGCTCAAAATCTGGTGGACAATCAACTGAAATAGGTGATCCTTGGGTACTTGCTCCAATCATGCAAGTCCCTACACTTTCTGGAAATGGTGGTGGTCCCTGGGGCTCTGTGCAATCCCCTACACCTATAGAATAATCTTCTGTGCATGCCTCTTTAGTAATACCTGCAACAACCTCATTAAAAAGATTAGGGCTATCAAAAACAATATCATCACAAAATACAAAGCAAGAAAAATCAGGTAAAACCTCCTCTGAAACCAACTCTCCTCCCAGTATGTCCAATGCACCATCATCATCAATAATCTGTGCCTCAACAGTCTCATCTGCGGTGTCTATGCTCATAATAGAACGATTTCCCTTAGGGTCCTTCATGGCGTCGAAAATGCTAAACTGGACTACTGTGTCTCCCACCTCCATCGAAAGAGTGCCAGCATATACATCAATTTTAGTTCTAGCAGTCTTCAGAAAAGGCCTTCCAAGGATAAGTGGGGATCTACGTGCAAGGTACTCTCCCTCCATGTCTAGGATGTAGAAGTCCGCAGGGAAAATCAATTCTTTCACTTTAACCAACACATCTTCAATAACTCCTGCCGGGCGGGTCTGACTTCTATCTGCTAGTTGAATCACAACTCCAGTGGGCTGTAGAGGACCAATGCCAAGCATCTGGAAGACTGTCCTGGGCATGACATTAATGGAAGCTCCTAAATCAAGCATGACATCATGTAGCGTGGTGCTTCCTATCTCACAAGATACGGTAAACATGCCAGGGTCTTCACATTTCTGAGGTATGGCACGGATAAGTGATGAAACATTCTTCCCCATGCTGACCATTTCATTTTCTTTAAGCTTCCTCTTGTTAACACATAGATCTTTCAAAAATTTTGCATATTTAGGAACCTATTTAATCATTGTCAGCAAGGGTACATTAATTTCAACTTTACTAAAAAGTTTTACCAGCTCATTGTACTCTTTTGCTTTCTCCTCCTCCCCTTGTCTTCTGGTTGGAGTTCTCCCATTTGGAAAAGGCAAAGGAATAGGAACTTCCTCCTCATGAACCGAAATGGGAGGGGCTGATTTTTGAGTTGCTGCCCTATTTTTTGGAGCTGCTGTAAAATCTGTTTCGGGGCTGATTTGTGCTTCGTTTTCCACTAAAATTAGAGGATTGCTAGATGAAAAAGTTGGGCACGGGCTAGGGGTGGTATCCACTGAAATCGGAGTGGTTTCGGCACTGATTTGAGCTGGAAGTGAAGATGCTGCCCTATTTTCAGAAAATTCAGCTCTTGGGTCATTTTGAGTTGATGCAACCTTCCCACTCCTCAAATAAATTGCGCTAACATTTCCCTTTGGGTTAGGGATAGTTTGGGAAGGTAATTGGCCTGATCCTTGAGCTTTACTTTGTTTATGTCACTAGCCATTTGTCTAATTTGCCTCTCAATGTTTTGTATAGCGGCATAAAGATTTCCTTGTTGTGTTTGTTGCATTTGGGACTGTTGGGATTGATATGATGGCTGATATTGTTGTTGGAAGTGCTGATAAGAATTTTGGAATGTTGGAGAATTTTATTGAGAATTATACCATTGAAAATTCTGATTTTGAAAAGGAACTTGTTGTGGTGGGGGCTGAAATTGATTGGGCTGAAATCCTTGGTTTTGGGGCTGAAAACTTGAGTTCCAAGGCTGGAAATTTTGCTGGGGTTGTTGAACTTGTTGTTGTGGAGGTTGATACGGCTGTGGATAACTCAGATTCCCTTGAAAACCTTGTTGAAACCCTTGAAATGGCTGCTGGATTGGTTGATTTGGAGGCTGAAATTGCTGATTTAGGGGCTGAATTTGCTGATTTTGTTGCTGTGATTGTAGTGGTTGCTGCTGAACTTGCTGGAACATTTGTTGGGGTTGCTGAATTTGTTGTTGTTGTGGGCTTTGTTGGTAAAAAGAATTTCCATACCTCAAATTTGGATGATCCCTCCACCCGGGGTTGTAAGTAGGAGAGTATGGGTTGTTCCTAGCTTGAAATTGTCCCCTAACCAAAGCTGCTACTGACTCGTCTTGTTGTAGATTGGGACATGAATCTGAAGTGTGTTCCTTGCTAGAGCATATACCACATACATTCATCACCATTTGACTTGATTGTGGAGGTACCGAAAAATTTGAATTTTGATTTGCACTATTAACAGTCAATTGCTTCATAAATGATGCGATCTCTGCCAATGAATTCTTTATCTCCTTCTGATCATTAGAACTCATCTGAACTTCATTAACCCCTCTAGTAGATAATGCTCTGCTTCCAAACTGTTGTGGGTTCTCAGCCATATTTGAAATTAGCTCGCTAGCTTGATGTGGTGTTTTGTTGACTAAGGCCCCTCCAGCTGCTGCATCAATCATAATCCTATCCATTTGTAATAATCCTTCATAAAAGTATTGGATGAGGAGCTGCTCACTAATCTGATGCTGGGGGCAACTGGAGCAAAGCTTGTTAAATCTCTCCCAGTAGTCATAGAGTGTCTCCCCTACTATCTGCTGAATGCCACAGATACTTTTTCTGATAATTGCTGTTCTGGAGGTTGGGAAATATTTCTCTAAGAATGCCTTCTTCATGGAAATCCAGCTAGACACATGCCCAGTAGGTAAGTAATAAAACCAGTCCTTAGCTGCTCCAGTCAAAGAGAAAGGAAAAGCCCTCAGCTTGATGTCTTCCTCTGAAATACTCTGAGACTTCATAGTAGAGCAAACAACATGAAACTCATGCAGGTGTCTATTTGGATCCTCTCCGGATAAACCTTGAAATTTAGGCAAAAGATGGATGAGTCCAGATCTGAGCTCAAAATCTCCACCCAGCTCTGGATAGGCAATGCTGGAGTACTGAAAAGAAGCATCTGGTGCTGCAAGTCTTTCATGGTCTTCTGGTGGTCTACCATCTGATCAACTGAATAGGCTACAATAGACTGAGAAAGAATAATATCAAAAGCCTCTGAAACACTGAGCTGGCTCATCCTAGCTCTGAAAGTTCTCTCAATCTCAGGGTCAAAATCCTCAAGATTACCACCTGTAGACCTGGTCATAAAAACAAGAACAAATCGCAGTACAAGTATAGAGAAAGATGAAACAAATAAAATCAGATCACAAAATATAACAGTAAATGCAAATATGGATCAGGAAAAATATGAAATGTGGTCACACAAGCAAAAATCAAACAACTCAACTAGTATGCTTCCCCGGCAACGGCGCCAAAAATTTGATGGACCCAAAATACTAGGTTAAAGTTGTCACGAATGTGGATCATTCAGAATTTAGAATTTATAAATGTGCTAGAAACCCTTTTTGCAATCAAAGAAGAAGAGCGTAGTAAAGGGGCCACAGGTCGTATTTTTTTCCAAGGGCTAGTTCAAGTTGTTCGATTCAAACTTGCATTTATGTGTCGTTAATATTTTTGGATTTCAGATATGATTCGGGGTTTGGATTCAATGAAAAACTAAAGAAACAAACTTGATATAAAATGCAGCAATGAAACAACTTGAAATACAAAGGAAACAAGCTTATGTGCCAATATGACACTAAGTACAAGAAATATACGTAATCAATTTAGCCTTGAAAGCAACTATCAATGAAATGGTATGCAAGAATAAAGGAAGAAATTTGAAACCTAATCACTGATCAATGCAAGAACTAGCTGATAAAAAGCTAATGCATAAACGAAACATCAACTCCAATGCAGAAAATCAACAAAGAAAAACTAAGTGCATACACAAACCAACAGCTAGAATCTAGTACACAAAGCTAGCTTAAATGAAATTGATACTGAGAACTGCAGGAATGAAACTGATCACTTCAGATACAGCTAACTGAATGAATGAATTCAAGAAAACAGCTCACGAATGTAAAATGCAGTAACCATTTGCAGAAAACAGTTTGAAGAAATGCAGAGAAACTGCTGAGGCAAAAACAGTTTGCCAAATTACAGAATTGCTTCAACTGTAGGAACTCAACACACAAGGCAATCTAAATTTGAATGCAAAGTCTAATGTTCAGACAAAATTCACAAGATACAGACTTCACTTGACACAATGCAAGACTGGAAATCAGAACTTGCAGAAATCAGAAACTTGCAGAAGTAAGAAACTGGCAGAAATCAAAACTGAATTACACTAATTGAGCTGAAACCAAATGCAACAATTGACTTCAATAACTATGTAAACGGATTGAACTTCAAAGTGGATTCATAAAACCCAGCTAAGCTAGCTTGATACAAACATTTAGAAACTGAAACAGGGACTGATACGCTACAGTTTTAGCAGAACTGAAGAAATGAATATAAATTCAGAAACGACTCAACTACAAAACAACTTGATTCGAGTACAATTGATCTCTAATTAAGCTATCTAACTACTTACTTTGCAGAATGAAACCTAATTAAATGCTAGAACAATTCAGAAATGAAACTTACAGCAGCTAAATCGAAACAGAAACAAAATTGAAAAGCCATTGAAATTGAAATTATAGCTAAAGAACAGAAATTAACTAAGGAAATTAACTCTCAATCACTCTCTTGTCTCGAGACCACCTTGTTCGTCACGCAAGGGCAAGTCAAGAACCCCTTCAACTCGTAAACCAATGGAAATTGGGCTCAAACTTCAAATCTGCTAACAGATTTCGATCGGCTGGAAAAACCAATCTGATCTCCTTGATTTCGCAATGAGCAAATGCGATTGAGCTTTGGTGATGATCAGAGTGTATCAGAAAACCGTTCAGATAGCTCCGATTGAGAAAATTTGCATGAAATCGCAGTCAAGTTGATCAATCTACATAAACTGATGAAACCCTCACTCAGCCTCTGCTCCGATGCAAATCTGTGATTGAATCTCCATAGAAGCCTTCTCCAATGACCCAAATCTCGCTCCAAGGTAGTGATCGAGTTGGCCACGCCTTCAGATCGAAGAAATTGCAACGAGAACGAAGAACAAATGAAGAAACTTGAAACGGAGCTGCGAAGACGCGACGCTGAGATCGGGCTCTGTTTTCAGTTTAAGTAGTTAAACAGTGGACAACTGAGATTGATTCTGCTTCATCCAACGGTGGATCCTTGTCCGATTTGATTCAAAATTTCCAGATCTTGATCAGAGGTCAAGATCATCCTCGTGGTAGCTCGGATCTTCCAGATTTGTAGCGGATGGCACAGATCAAGCTGATCTTTGAATGGATGATCTAGATCCCTCTGATCGTGATCCAACGGCTAGATGATCTCCGATTGAGCTGAAACCTTCAGATCTTGATCTGATCGCTCGATTAGCCTTAACCCCAGCTTGGATCGATCAGAAGTTCTTAGATGGTCTAGATCTAACCGTTCTTGCATCGGACGGTCCAAATGAGTCGACACTTGATTCCTTTGATCTGGTCCACTTTTGTCTCAACCTTGACCCAACATAACCTAGGTCCACGATCCTTCCAAGCCTACAAAAGTAGATCAAAAATTTAGTGACAAAACAACTCAAATATAACCAAATTTGTAATTAGGTCCAAAAAGAGTATAAATCCTAAAACCTAGGGTAAATTCACAATTATACAAGTAAAATATGGGTCAAACACATATTTAAGTATATACAATGATCATCAAAATGACACTTATCAACTCCCCCACACTTAAGCTTGAGCGTCTCGCGAAAATTACTAAATATGTATCCCTTAGGTTTTCTCAAACATAAGTAGAAGCAATTGAAAAGAAATTACCTAGGGTTGTTAATTCTCAAAAATCTAAACTCTATGGACTAGTATCTTGTCCTTAAATCAACAACTTAACAAATTCAACCTTCATGATTCATTGAGATGAATTTCACTCACTAAACCTCTCAAGGGAAACTTTTGGTGGCTCTCTTCCTAAGTTTTAAGTACATGATAAAAATGGAGCTCACTCATACACACATGCTTCTTGCACAACCATAGGCTTGCTTATTATCTACTCTCTACCATTATTCATGAAAGGCATCAACATCTATAAAAGCTTATTCAAAAGTGAAATGACATATGAAATGGTAGAAATGAAATAAAAGCCAAGTAAATAGCAAATTTGAATGAGTGGAAGACTTGGATGTTCAAGGATATTCTTGATGCATTTTGCCTCCTTTCAGTCCATATAATGAAATCCAAAGTGGGATGGAATGAGTCTTTGCAATTGCCCTTCAAAAATTTGATGAAAACTTCATTAATTCCTTGGTGCCAATTTTTCCCTTACGTGCCAATTTTGCTCTTCTCTTTTCTTTTCTGACTTTTTTTTTTCTTTCTTTCTTTCTTCTACTGAATTCAGAATGTAATGGAGCAGATCTTCAATTTGGATGAGAGTATTTTCACTAGTTCATGATACCGAAACTTCAATTGGATACCAACTTGTTTCCTTTGATTTTTTTTTTCAAACTGCTTTCTTCTTCTTTTTTTTCTGTTTCTTTTTCAAGTCAGCTGCTGGCTTCACATTCGGTTTCAGCTGAGTATCTACTCATTCTCTCCTTCATTCTTCAGTTGTATGATACCCAGCTTCTCTTTTCTTCTCATAGCATTTTTTTCCTTCAACTTACAAACTATTTTCCTGTTTTTTTTTCTGTTCTGTGTCTTTTTTTTTCTGTGTTCATGTTTCAGATTCACATCAAATGACTCCAACCTTGCACTCTCTGATTTCTCACAACAATTAACCTCAAATAACAATGGAAAATCCACATGCTTCACTTGAGAATTTCAGCTCAACAAATTCAAGTTCCATCCATGGCAAACTCAATTTCAAGTTGACACGAACTGTTTTTTTTTAAATCCCAGCAACCCCTGCACTGATTTCAGAATTGTATAGCTGCAATTCAGCTCCTAGAAGAGTGCTCGAAACAATTTCATAGCATTCTTTTCACTTTGGCACAAAATTTCTGATTTTCCTTTTGCACAGATTTTTTTCTTCACTTGTTTCACTTTGGTTCAGATTTTTGTACAGAATTTCTGCTTCAATTCAAACTTTACAACTTCAATCCAGATTTAGCAAAGAGTTACTGATTTCATCTTCCATAATTCCTACTTGATCCAAACCCTTTTGTGCTACAAACTCCATTGATTCAAATTCTTTCCATAGCACAGTTTTTTTTTCTGTTTTTTTTTCTGTGTGCCATTTCTTCCCATTGTAGATTTTTTTTTTCATTGTATTGTATTTGTTTTCCTTGGATCCTCAAATAATGAGCAAGAATCTAGATGCCTCAATTGTTGTATTCCTTAACTACTTCTTCTTGCTTGATCTTGATACCAAACTCAACTCAATTTGGCACATGATATATTTTTTTTCAAATGAAGTGCTTCCTTAATGAAAATACATTCCAAAACACTAATCACTCCCCCACACTTAATCTTTTGTCCGTCTCGGGCAAAATAACATCAAAGAACATCCCCAACAAGCAAGTCCCTAGAAAAATGAAGTTAAGAGCAATATGAAGATTAGGTAGGGAAAATGAGAAATATGAAGTGATACAAGGGAAATTTATGAAATTTGATATGAGATAAGGAACAAAATAATACACCTCTATAAATGTGATTCAATCATTGAAATATGATTTTGAAAGAACCTAAGCAAGTTCTTGAGTGCAATCACATGTATGTGTCACAAAAATAAGGCTAACCCTCACTAGGTACAAATAATTCATCTCAAGTCCTCAATCAAGAATCCATGGCCAAGTAGTACTCAAGCATCCAAGATTTCATCCATGACCTCAAACCCTAAGTTTTAACAACCAAATTTAATTTTTTTTCAAAAGACTCTAAAATGCTATGAAGATAACCTAAAGGGATACATTTATTCCTACTCATGAAGAAAAAGTGCCAAAAGATATAAAATGTTATTTACAATGTCTATTTATTAATTCTATGTTATTCAAGCATTTATTAGAAAGGATTCATTTTAAAAGAAAATTCTACCTCTAACAAGCATAAAGAGGAAAAAGGCAATGAAAGAAAATACAAGAAAAAGTAAACTCCCTTTTATTTCTGGCGGTCGGAGTCTATCAAGAAATAATCTCCATCGTGGTAGTGGAGGAGTAGGAGTAGCTGAAAATATTTCCTTCATTTGATCAATTTTATTTTGCATGACTCCCCCACACTTAAACTTTGCAATAAACTGTTCAGGTGGCCGAAGATGATTTAAGTACAATAGCCACTTCAGAGGTGGAGTGCTATAAGTTAAAGCAAGATCATCTCCTCCCTCTTTATTCTTTTTGGAAAATCTTCCAGGAGGTTGAAGACTATCTAAATGGAGTACCCACTCAAGAAATCTCTGAGACCCTGTAAAAACATGTAAAACCTTTCTCAAGCGTGTAGGGTAAGATAAAAATGCAATATCATCAATCTCTACTTAAAATGTATCTAAAAATGCATCGCATCCAATAAAGTCAATTTTTGGTACCTCAATAAATTTTTCACAAGCATATTCTACATGAGGTATATCAAGAAAAGTTTCACAGTCAATAAAATCAATCTCAGGTACCTCCATAAGTTTGTCACATTCAATTTCAGCATAAGAGATAGCAAGAGATTCTTCACAATAAACAACTTCAATTTCAGGCTCTAAAAATTTTTCAATATCAATTTTAGCATAATCTGTCTCAAGAATATCATAACAATGCATAAAATCAAGTCTGGGTGCCTCTAAAGAATTTTCACAATTATTTTTCACAAATGATGTATCAGGACATTCTTCACATGCAAATCTAGATATCTCCCTGAAATTTTCTAAAGGAAAAGAAGAAATACTTACCTGATCATGATGAAAAATGTCAATTGGTTCTACAAGAAATACCTCCTTCTCAGGCTCAAAATCTGGTGGACAATCAACTGAAATAGGTGATCCTTGGGTACTTGCTCCAATCATGCAAGTCCCTACACTTTCTGGAAATGGTGGTGGTCCCTGGGGCTCTGTGCAATCCCCTACACCTATAGAATAATCTTCTGTGCATGCCTCTTTAGTAATACCTGCAACAACCTCATTAAAAAGATTAGGGCTATCAAAAACAATATCATCACAAAATACAAAGCAAGAAAAATCAGGTAAAACCTCCTCTGAAACCAACTCTCCTCCCAGTATGTCCAATGCACCATCATCATCAATAATCTGTGCCTCAACAGTCTCATCTGCGGTGTCTATGCTCATAATAGAACGATTTCCCTTAGGGTCCTTCATGGCGTCGAAAATGCTAAACTGGACTACTGTGTCTCCCACCTCCATCGAAAGAGTGCCAGCATATACATCAATTTTAGTTCTAGCAGTCTTCAGAAAAGGCCTTCCAAGGATAAGTGGGGATCTACGTGCAAGGTACTCTCCCTCCATGTCTAGGATGTAGAAGTCCGCAGGGAAAATCAATTCTTTCACTTTAACCAACACATCTTCAATAACTCCTGCCGGGCGGGTCTGACTTCTATCTGCTAGTTGAATCACAACTCCAGTGGGCTGTAGAGGACCAATGCCAAGCATCTGGAAGACTGTCCTGGGCATGACATTAATGGAAGCTCCTAAATCAAGCATGACATCATGTAGCGTGGTGCTTCCTATCTCACAAGATACGGTAAACATGCCAGGGTCTTCACATTTCTGAGGTATGGCACGGATAAGTGATGAAACATTCTTCCCCATGCTGACCATTTCATTTTCTTTAAGCTTCCTCTTGTTAACACATAGATCTTTCAAAAATTTTGCATATTTAGGAACCTATTTAATCATTGTCAGCAAGGGTACATTAATTTCAACTTTACTAAAAAGTTTTACCAGCTCATTGTACTCTTTTGCTTTCTCCTCCTCCCCTTGTCTTCTGGTTGGAGTTCTCCCATTTGGAAAAGGCAAAGGAATAGGAACTTCCTCCTCATGAACCGAAATGGGAGGGGCTGATTTTTGAGTTGCTGCCCTATTTTTTGGAGCTGCTGTAAAATCTGTTTCGGGGCTGATTTGTGCTTCGTTTTCCACTAAAATTAGAGGATTGCTAGATGAAAAAGTTGGGCACGGGCTAGGGGTGGTATCCACTGAAATCGGAGTGGTTTCGGCACTGATTTGAGCTGGAAGTGAAGATGCTGCCCTATTTTCAGAAAATTCAGCTCTTGGGTCATTTTGAGTTGATGCAACCTTCCCACTCCTCAAATAAATTGCGCTAACATTTCCCTTTGGGTTAGGGATAGTTTGGGAAGGTAATTGGCCTGATCCTTGAGCTTTACTTTGTTTATGTCACTAGCCATTTGTCTAATTTGCCTCTCAATGTTTTGTATAGCGGCATAAAGATTTCCTTGTTGTGTTTGTTGCATTTGGGACTGTTGGGATTGATATGATGGCTGATATTGTTGTTGGAAGTGCTGATAAGAATTTGGAATGTTGGAGAATTTTATTGAGAATTATACCCATTGAAAATTCTGATTTTGAAAAGGAACTTGTTGTGGTGGGGGCTGAAATTGATTGGGCTGAAATCCTTGGTTTTGGGGCTGAAAACTTGAGTTCCAAGGCTGGAAATTTTGCTGGGGTTGTTGAACTTGTTGTTGTGGAGGTTGATACGGCTGTGGATAACTCAGATTCCCTTGAAAACCTTGTTGAAACCCTTGAAATGGCTGCTGGATTGGTTGATTTGGAGGCTGAAATTGCTGATTTAGGGGCTGAATTTGCTGATTTTGTTGCTGTGATTGTAGTGGTTGCTGCTGAACTTGCTGGAACATTTGTTGGGGTTGCTGAATTTGTTGTTGTTGTGGGCTTTGTTGGTAAAAAGAATTTCCATACCTCAAATTTGGATGATCCCTCCACCCGGGGTTGTAAGTAGGAGAGTATGGGTTGTTCCTAGCTTGAAATTGTCCCCTAACCAAAGCTGCTACTGACTCGTCTTGTTGTAGATTGGGACATGAATCTGAAGTGTGTTCCTTGCTAGAGCATATACCACATACATTCATCACCATTTGACTTGATTGTGGAGGTACCGAAAAATTTGAATTTTGATTTGCACTATTAACAGTCAATTGCTTCATAAATGATGCGATCTCTGCCAATGAATTCTTTATCTCCTTCTGATCATTAGAACTCATCTGAACTTCATTAACCCCTCTAGTAGATAATGCTCTGCTTCCAAACTGTTGTGGGTTCTCAGCCATATTTGAAATTAGCTCGCTAGCTTGATGTGGTGTTTTGTTGACTAAGGCCCCTCCAGCTGCTGCATCAATCATAATCCTATCCATTTGTAATAATCCTTCATAAAAGTATTGGATGAGGAGCTGCTCACTAATCTGATGCTGGGGGCAACTGGAGCAAAGCTTGTTAAATCTCTCCCAGTAGTCATAGAGTGTCTCCCCTACTATCTGCTGAATGCCACAGATACTTTTTCTGATAATTGCTGTTCTGGAGGTTGGGAAATATTTCTCTAAGAATGCCTTCTTCATGGAAATCCAGCTAGACACATGCCCAGTAGGTAAGTAATAAAACCAGTCCTTAGCTGCTCCAGTCAAAGAGAAAGGAAAAGCCCTCAGCTTGATGTCTTCCTCTGAAATACTCTGAGACTTCATAGTAGAGCAAACAACATGAAACTCATGCAGGTGTCTATTTGGATCCTCTCCGGATAAACCTTGAAATTTAGGCAAAAGATGGATGAGTCCAGATCTGAGCTCAAAATCTCCACCCAGCTCTGGATAGGCAATGCTGGAGTACTGAAAAGAAGCATCTGGTGCTGCAAGTCTTTCATGGTCTTCTGGTGGTCTACCATCTGATCAACTGAATAGGCTACAATAGACTGAGAAAGAATAATATCAAAAGCCTCTGAAACACTGAGCTGGCTCATCCTAGCTCTGAAAGTTCTCTCAATCTCAGGGTCAAAATCCTCAAGATTACCACCTGTAGACCTGGTCATAAAAACAAGAACAAATCGCAGTACAAGTATAGAGAAAGATGAAACAAATAAAATCAGATCACAAAATATAACAGTAAATGCAAATATGGATCAGGAAAAATATGAAATGTGGTCACACAAGCAAAAATCAAACAACTCAACTAGTATGCTTCCCCGGCAACGGCGCCAAAAATTTGATGGACCCAAAATACTAGGTTAAAGTTGTCACGAATGTGGATCATTCAGAATTTAGAATTTATAAATGTGCTAGAAACCCTTTTTGCAATCAAAGAAGAAGAGCGTAGTAAAGGGGCCACAGGTCGTATTTTTTTCCAAGGGCTAGTTCAAGTTGTTCGATTCAAACTTGCATTTATGTGTCGTTAATATTTTTGGATTTCAGATATGATTCGGGGTTTGGATTCAATGAAAAACTAAAGAAACAAACTTGATATAAAATGCAGCAATGAAACAACTTGAAATACAAAGGAAACAAGCTTATGTGCCAATATGACACTAAGTACAAGAAATATACGTAATCAATTTAGCCTTGAAAGCAACTATCAATGAAATGGTATGCAAGAATAAAGGAAGAAATTTGAAACCTAATCACTGATCAATGCAAGAACTAGCTGATAAAAAGCTAATGCATAAACGAAACATCAACTCCAATGCAGAAAATCAACAAAGAAAAACTAAGTGCATACACAAACCAACAGCTAGAATCTAGTACACAAAGCTAGCTTAAATGAAATTGATACTGAGAACTGCAGGAATGAAACTGATCACTTCAGATACAGCTAACTGAATGAATGAATTCAAGAAAACAGCTCACGAATGTAAAATGCAGTAACCATTTGCAGAAAACAGTTTGAAGAAATGCAGAGAAACTGCTGAGGCAAAAACAGTTTGCCAAATTACAGAATTGCTTCAACTGTAGGAACTCAACACACAAGGCAATCTAAATTTGAATGCAAAGTCTAATGTTCAGACAAAATTCACAAGATACAGACTTCACTTGACACAATGCAAGACTGGAAATCAGAACTTGCAGAAATCAGAAACTTGCAGAAGTAAGAAACTGGCAGAAATCAAAACTGAATTACACTAATTGAGCTGAAACCAAATGCAACAATTGACTTCAATAACTATGTAAACGGATTGAACTTCAAAGTGGATTCATAAAACCCAGCTAAGCTAGCTTGATACAAACATTTAGAAACTGAAACAGGGACTGATACGCTACAGTTTAGCAGAACTGAAGAAATGAATATAAATTCAGAAACGACTCAACTACAAAACAACTTGATTCGAGTACAATTGATCTCTAATTAAGCTATCTAACTACTTACTTTGCAGAATGAAACCTAATTAAATGCTAGAACAATTCAGAAATGAAACTTACAGCAGCTAAATCGAAACAGAAACAAAATTGAAAAGCCATTGAAATTGAAATTATAGCTAAAGAACAGAAATTAACTAAGGAAATTAACTCTCAATCACTCTCTTGTCTCGAGACCACCTTGTTCGTCACGCAAGGGCAAGTCAAGAACCCCTTCAACTCGTAAACCAATGGAAATTGGGCTCAAACTTCAAATCTGCTAACAGATTTCGATCGGCTGGAAAAACCAATCTGATCTCCTTGATTTCGCAATGAGCAAATGCGATTGAGCTTTGGTGATGATCAGAGTGTATCAGAAAACCGTTCAGATAGCTCCGATTGAGAAAATTTGCATGAAATCGCAGTCAAGTTGATCAATCTACATAAACTGATGAAACCCTCACTCAGCCTCTGCTCCGATGCAAATC
This sequence comes from Boesenbergia rotunda, assembly GCA_024364735.1. Taxonomy (NCBI): domain Eukaryota; kingdom Viridiplantae; phylum Streptophyta; class Magnoliopsida; order Zingiberales; family Zingiberaceae; genus Boesenbergia; species Boesenbergia rotunda. Next base: position 698,479 of record JAGFNQ010004113.1, on the reverse strand, counting down.
TGTGATTGAATCTCCATAGAAGCCTTCTCCAATGACCCAAATCTCGCTCCAAGGTAGTGATCGAGTTGGCCACGCCTTCAGATCGAAGAAATTGCAACGAGAACGAAGAACAAATGAAGAAACTTGAAACGGAGCTGCGAAGACGCGACGCTGAGATCGGGCTCTGTTTTCAGTTTAAGTAGTTAAACAGTGGACAACTGAGATTGATTCTGCTTCATCCAACGGTGGATCCTTGTCCGATTTGATTCAAAATTTCCAGATCTTGATCAGAGGTCAAGATCATCCTCGTGGTAGCTCGGATCTTCCAGATTTGTAGCGGATGGCACAGATCAAGCTGATCTTTGAATGGATGATCTAGATCCCTCTGATCGTGATCCAACGGCTAGATGATCTCCGATTGAGCTGAAACCTTCAGATCTTGATCTGATCGCTCGATTAGCCTTAACCCCAGCTTGATCGATCAGAAGTTCTTAGATGGTCTAGATCTAACCGTTCTTGCATCGGACGGTCCAAATGAGTCGACACTTGATTCCTTTGATCTGGTCCACTTTTGTCTCAACCTTGACCCAACATAACCTAGGTCCACGATCCTTCCAAGCCTACAAAAGTAGATCAAAAATTAGTGACAAAAACAACTCAAATATAACCAAATTTGTAATTAGGTCCAAAAAGAGTATAAATCCTAAAACCTAGGGTAAATTCACAATTATACAAGTAAAATATGGGTCAAACACATATTTAAGTATATACAATGATCATCAAAATGACACTTATCAACTCCCCCACACTTAAGCTTGAGCGTCTCGCGAAAATTACTAAATATGTATCCCTTAGGTTTTCTCAAACATAAGTAGAAGCAATTGAAAAGAAATTACCTAGGGTTGTTAATTCTCAAAAATCTAAACTCTATGGACTAGTATCTTGTCCTTAAATCAACAACTTAACAAATTCAACCTTCATGATTCATTGAGATGAATTTCACTCACTAAACCTCTCAAGGGAAACTTTTGGTGGCTCTCTTCCTAAGTTTTAAGTACATGATAAAAATGGAGCTCACTCATACACACATGCTTCTTGCACAACCATAGGCTTGCTTATTATCTACTCTCTACCATTATTCATGAAAGGCATCAACATCTATAAAAGCTTATTCAAAAGTGAAATGACATATGAAATGGTAGAAATGAAATAAAAGCCAAGTAAATAGCAAATTTGAATGAGTGGAAGACTTGGATGTTCAAGGATATTCTTGATGCATTTTGCCTCCTTTCAGTCCATATAATGAAATCCAAAGTGGGATGGAATGAGTCTTTGCAATTGCCCTTCAAAAATTTGATGAAAACTTCATTAATTCCTTGGTGCCAATTTTTCCCTTACGTGCCAATTTTGCTCTTCTCTTTTCTTTTCTGACTTTTTTTTTTTTTCTTTCTTTCTTCTACTGAATTCAGAATGTAATGGAGCAGATCTTCAATTTGGATGAGAGTATTTCACTAGTTCATGATACCGAAACTTCAATTGGATACCAACTTGTTTCCTTTGATTTTTTTTTTCA
>JAGFNQ010004113.1:660252-696120 GCA_024364735.1 Boesenbergia rotunda | reverse complement strand
ACACGTATGTGTCACAAAAATAAGGCTAAACCTCACTAGGTACAAATAATTCATCTCAAGTCTTCAATCAAGATCCATGGCCAAGTAGTACTCAAGCATCCAAGATTCATCCATGAGCTTAAACCCTAAGTTTTAACAACCAAATTTAATTTGTTTTCAAAAGACTCTAAAATGTTATCAAGACAACCTAGAGGGATACATTTATTCCTATTCATTAAGGAAAAGTGCCAAAAATCATACAATGGTATTTACAATATCTATTTATTAATTCTACGCTATTCAAGCATTTATTAGCAAGGATTCATTTTAAAAGAAAATTCTACTTTTAACAAGCATAAAGAGGAAAAAGGCAATGAAAGAAAATGCAAGAAAAAGTAAACTCCCTTTTATTTCTGGCGGTCGGAGTCTATCAAGAAATAATCTCCATCTGGGTAGTGGAGGAGTAGGAGTAGCTGAAACAATTTCCTTCATTTGCTCAATTTTATTTTGCATCACTCCCCCACACTTAAACTTTGCAATAAACTGTTCAGGTGGCCGAAGGTGATTTAAGTACAATAGCCACTTCAGAGGTGGAGTGCTATAAGTCAAAGCAAGTTCATCTCCTCCCTCTTTATTCTTTTTGGAAAATCTTCCAGGTGGTTGAAGACTGTCTAGATGTAGTACCCACTCAAGAAATCTCTGGGACCCTGCAAAAACATGTAAAACCTTCCTCAAGCGTTGTAGGGTAAGATAAAAGTGCAATATCATCAATCTCTACATAATATGTATCTAAAAATACATCGCATCCAATAAAGTCAATTTTGGTACCTCAATAAATTTTTCACAAGCATATTCTACATGAGGTATATCAAGAAAAATTTCACAGTCAATAAAGTCAATCTCAGGTATCTCCAGAAGTTTTTCACATTCAATTTCAGCATAGGAAATAGCAAGAGATTCTTCACAATAAACAACTTCAATTTCAGGCTCATCTAAAAATTTCTCACAATCAATTCTAGCATAATCTGTCTCATGAATATCATAGCAATGAATAAAATCAAGTCTGGGTTCCTCTAAGAATTTTCACAATTATTTTTCACAAATGATGTATCAGGACATTCTTCACATGCAAATCTAGACATCTCCCTGAAATTTTCTAAAGGAAAAGAAGAAATATTTACCTGATCATGATGAAAAATGTCTATTGGTTCTACAAGAAATACCTCCATCTCAGGCTCAAAATCTGGTGGACATCAACTAGAATAGGTGATCCTTGGGTACTTGCTCCAATCATGCAAGTCCCTACACTTTCTGGAAATGGTGGTGGTCCCTGGGGGTCTGTGCAATCCCCTACACCTGTAGAATAATCTCCTGTGCATGCCTCCTTGGTAATACCTGCAACAACCTCATTAAAAAGATTAGGGCTATCAAAAACAATATCATCACAAAATACAAAACAAGAAAAATCAGGTAAAGCCTCCTCTAAAATCAACTCTCCTCCCTCTATGTCAAATGTACCATCATCATCAATGATCTGTGCCTCAACAGTCTCCTCTGCGGTGTCTATGCTCATAATAGAACGATTTCCCTTAGGGTCCTTCATGGCGTCGAAAATGCTAAACTGGACTACTGTGTCTCCCACCTCCATCGAAAGGGTGCCAGCATATACATCAATTTTAGTTCTAGCAGTCTTCAGAAAAGGCCTTCCAAGGATAAGTGGGGATCTACGTGCAAGGTACTCTCCCTCCATGTCTAGAATGTAGAAGTCCGCAAGGAAAATCAACTCTTTCACTTTAACCAACACGTCTTCAATAACTCCTGCCGGTCGGGTCTGGCTCCGGTCTGCTAGCTGAATCACAACTCCTGTGGGTTGTAGAGGACCAATGCCAAGCATCTGGAAGACTGTCCTGGGCATGACATTAATAGAAGCTCCTAAATCGAGCATGGCATCATGTAGCGTGGTGCTTCCTATCTCACAAGATACAGTAAACATGCCAGGGTCTTCACATTTCTGAGGTATGGCATGGATAAGTGATGAAACATTCTTCCCCATGCTGACCATTACATTTTCCTTAAGCTTCCTCTTGTTAACACATAGATCTTTCAAAAATTTTGCATATTTAGGAACCTGTTTAATCATTGTCAGCAAGGGTACATTAATTTCAACTTTACTAAAAAGTTTTACCAGCTCATTGTATTCTTTTGTTTTCTCCTCCTCCACGTGTCTTTTGGTTGGAGTTCTCCCATTTGGAAAAGGCAAGGGCACTCTAAATTCTTCCTCTTGAACCGAAATGGGAGGGGTTGATTTTTGAGCTGCTGTCCCACTTTCTGGAGCTGCTGTAAAATCCGTCTCAGGGCTGATTTGTGCTTCGTTTTCCACCAAAATTACAGGATTGCTAGATGAAGAAGTTGGGCACGGGCTAGGGGTGGTATCCACTGAATTTGGAGTGGTTTCGGTACTGATTTGGTCTGGAAATGAAGGTGCTGCCCTGTTTTCAGAAAATTCAGCTCTTGGGTCATTTTGAGTTGATGCAACCTTCCCACTTCTCAAATAAATTGCGCTAACGTTTCCCTTAGGGTTAGGAACAGCTTAGGAAGGTAGTTGGCCTGATCCTTGAGCTTTACTTTGATTTATGTCACTAGCCATTTGCCCAATTTGCCTCTCAATGTTTTGTATAGCGGCAAAAAGATTTCCTTGTTGTGTTTGTTGTATTTGGGACTGTTGGGGCTGAAATGACGGCTGATATTGTTGTTGGAAAGGCTGATAAGAATGCTGGAATGTTGGAGAATTTTGTTGAGAATTATACCCTTGAAAATTCTAATTTTGAAATGGAACTTGTTGTGGTGGGGGCTGAAATTGATTGGGCTGAAATCCTTGGTTTTGGGGCTGAAAACTTGAGTTCCAAGGCTGGATATTTTGCTGCGGTTGTTGAACTTGTTGCTGTGGAGGTTGATATGGCTGTGGATAACTCAAATTCCCTTGAAAGCCTTGTTGAACCCCTTGAAATGGCTGCTGAATTGGTTGATTTGGAAGCTGAAATTGCTGATTGAGGGGCTGAATTTGTTGATTTTGTTGCTGTGATTGTAGTGGTTGCTGCTGAACTTGCTGGAACATTTGTTGGGGTTGCTGAATTTGTTGTTGTTGTGGGCCTTGTTGGTAAAAAGAATTTCCATATGATCCCTCCACCCGGGGTTATAAGTAGGAGAGTATGGGTTATTCCTTGCTTGAAATTGTCCCCTAACCAAAGCTGCTATGGACTCATCTTGTTGTAGGTTGGGACATGAATCTGAATTGTGTTCCTTGCTAGAACAAATACCACATACACTCATCACCATTTGACTTGATTGTGGAGGTACCGAAAAATTGGAATTTTGATTTGCATTACTAATACTCAATTGCTTAATAAATAATGCGATCTCTGCCAATGAATTCTTTATTTCTTTCTAATCATTAGAACCCATCTGAACTTCATTAACCCCTCTAGTAGATAATGCTCTGCTTCCAAATTGCTGAGAATTTTCTGCCATATTTGAAATTAGCTCCCTAGCTTGATGTGATGTTTTGTTGACTAAAGCCCTCGAGTTTATGTGTCGTTAATGTTTTTGGGTTTCAAATAAAATCTTGAGTTGGTTTCGAATAGACAAGAAAATTCAATAGAAAGAAATGAAAACTTGATATACAATGCGAAACAACCGAGAAATGAACTAATCACATCACTTGGAAGGCAAGGCTATTAATGAGATGAAATGCATGAATGAAGAAATGAAATTCGAAATTGAATGCAGCAGTATAAGAGTGAGCTGATTATAGAATTGAAATGCAAAAATTCAATAACTGAACTTGATACCAAGAAAAAGGGAAACCTTGTGCCAAAAATTTATGCTAAATGCAGAAATAAAACCTGACAAATTCGGAAACGCCACTGATCAAATTCAGCTTAGAAATGTAAGCTAACAGTTAACTGAGATGCAGATCTGAAAGAAGAAATGCAGTAACAAAATTCAAATCTATGCAGAAATGTCTAGGGCAGAAACAGATTTCAGAATTTCAGTATAATTCATTTGCAGAGCAAACACGCAAGGTCATCTAAGTTGAGTGTTTAACCTAGTATCCAACAAGATATTCAAGATCTAAATTTACTGATGCAAACATAAGAAAGCTACAACTAAAATCTTGCAAAACTGGTTCTAAAATTTACCTGCAGGAATGAATTCTATGCAACTACTGAACAGAATTTCAGAAATTCTAATTTGATTTCTATGCAAATGAGACAATCTTCCAAGTGAATTCATGAAGAACAACTAAGCTCACTTGATACAAGAATTAGGACATCCAATTTGGAACTGATACAAGGGAGAAAACTTGATACGCAACTTGCAAAAATGAAACTTACAAGACTGATACACAAAACAGAGACAGAAATTTCATATTCGAAACTAAGTTCAGAAATGAATCTATGCGGAATAAACTGATCCAATTTCAATCATTCATTACTCAATCAACTTAACTAACTAGCATTCAAATTTGGAAAGCTACCAGCTACAAGAAACGATCCAATCAAGCTTATGCAGAATTTAGAAACTACAGCAGATACTCAAGAAAAGGAACTGATACATGACTGGTACGCAACAATTAAACTATGAAATGAACTGCAATTAAAAGAAATTTGTTCACTAAACAAGATTCCTAATTATCTACTTGCAGAATTTAACACTAGTTAAGAAAGAAACACTTCAGAAATAAAACTGAAACAACTGATTCGAGTGAGGAAACAGAATTGATTTGCAGAATTTAGATTACAGCTAAAACAAAAGAAATGCATTAAAAACTAAGCCTCGACCATTCACTTGTATCAAGATCTCCTTGTTCGTCACGCAAGGGCAAGTCAAGAACCCCTTAAACTCGCAAATCAGTGGAAAATTGGCTCCAATTCAGATCTTGCTCAAAACTGCACACAGCTGGAAAATTCCAATTCAAACTCTTAGATCTCAATGTGAAAGGTTGCGATGATGATTTGGAAATCATCTGAGCTCATCCTTGGACCCCTACAGATGATTCAGATGGGAGGAAATGGACGCGGTTGAGATCCAAGAGCTCAAATCACAGATCTGCCGAAACCCTCAAGAAGCTCTGCATCCGGCGCAATCTTTGAGCTAAGATCGCCATGAAACTTTCTCCCAAAGATCCAAGTCTTGCTCCAAGGTGCTGATCGAGTTGGTCACGCCTCTGATGAAGAAAATTTGAAGGAAAACGATGAACTAACGTGAAAACGAGAAGGAGATTGCTTAAGCTCGGTGAGGATGCGACAGAGCAAATGAGATCTGATTTCGGTTTAAGTAGATGAACAGTGGATGGCTCAGATTGATTCCGCTTCATCCAACGGTTGATCTTCATCTGATTTGATTCAAATTTTCCAGATCTTGATCAGAGGTCAGGATCATCCTCGTGGTAGCTCGGATCTTCCAGATTTGAAACGGATGGTTCAGATCACCTTGGACTTTGAATGGACGGTCTAGATTTCTCTGATCGTGATCCAACGGTCAAATGATCTCCGATTGAGCTGAAACCTTCAGATCTTGATCTGATCGCTAGATTAACCTTAAACCCAACTCGGATTGATCAGAAGTTCTCAAATGGTCTAGATCTAACCATCTTTGCATCGGACGGTCCAAATTAGTTGACGCTTGATTCCTTTGATCTGGTCCACTTTTGACTCAACCTTGACCCAACATAACCTAGGTCCACGATCCTTCCAAGCCTACACAAGTAGATCAAAAATTTAGTGACAAAACAACTCAAATATAACCAAATTTGCAATTAGGTCCAAAAAGAGTATAAATCCTAAAACCTAGTGTAAATCCACAATTACACAATTAAAATATGGGTCAAGCACGGATTTAAGCATATAAAATGATCGACAAAATGACACTTATCAACGCCCAAGAGTAAGTGTGGGGGAGTTTGATAACCACCATTTTGTTGATTATTTTAGGCTCTAAAATCCATGTTTGATCCACATTTTATATGCTTAGTTTGTAATTGTATTAGGTTTCATGTATTTCCGCTATGTTGGCTTTTAATTCAAATCTTTGTATATTTGGGATATTTTTTTTGGCACTAAATTTGAATATCATTTTGTAGGCTTCAAATGATCATGAACCTTGATCAAATCGGGTCAGACTTGAGTCAGCATTGGATCCTGATCAAAGGGATCAAGCATCGGATTAATAGGAGCCGTCCATTCTAGAGAACGGCTAGATCTGAGCCATCGGTCAACTGCTGGTCAATCCGAGTTCAAGATAGAATCAATCATGACCATAGATCAAGATCTGAAAATTTCAGCCAAATCAGAAATAATCTGACCGTTGGATCAAGCTCAAGATGTTCTGGACCATTCATTCAAGAAAAGGGAAGATCTGGACCATCCACCACTAATCTGGTTAATCTGAACAGGGGACAGTAGATCAGGACCATTGATTGGGATATGTGGAGTTTGGTTCAGATCTGAAGAGATCCGACCGTTGGATGAAACCAAATCGATCTCAGTCGTCCGTTGCTAATTCTCTTCTGAGCTATGAACTCTGGCTTGGCTGACTGGACTCAATCTGTGGGACCAGAGATGGGCTGAAACCTGATCTGTTGGACCGAACCTAGTTGTTGTGCTGCACACAAGAGCTGGCTTGGCTGATCGAACCCAACTGCTGGCTTGGCTGATCGAACCCAAATGTTGGGTTGAAGCCGGGCCAAAGAAACAAAAGGGCGGACGCGGCTGATGGACCCAAAATAGACTGTCACGAATGTGGGTCCCAAATTTAAAATATGAATATGTGTTGGAAACCCTTTTTGCAATCAAAATATGAAAACGTAGTAAAGGGGCCACAGGTCGTATTTTTCCTCGGGACTAGTTGAGAGTTTGTTTGATTCGAGCTCGTGTTTATGTGTCGTTCATGAAATTCGGGTTTCAAATAAAATCTGGGTTTTGTTTCACTTGGAAATGAAAAAGCTATGAAAAGAAAAGCCACGCAATTAAGGGAGCTACACAAGGAGTTGGCACTAAAGAACTCATCTAATGATGGATTTAATCAACCAACTAATGAAACTTTGCAAACTTCGGGAAATCAAAGCTAACATCGAAACTCACTAATGCAGATTCTTTTGCTTCAAGGTTTGCAATTCAAAACAACCAAATGCCAAGCAATCTATAGACAAATTGATACAAAGTCAATACCAACTCTTACTTGATACAAAATACATACCACCAAAACTTGATACACACTAAATAAAGCTTAGGTGCCTAGATGAGACTACAATTCAAAGACAAGTCGAGTGCGAATGAAACCGATTTCAAGCTCAAGCATACACCAAGGGATAAGTTTAATTCTGATACAAAACAGTGCCAAACAGCCTGATATGAAGAAGAAAAGGACCCTTGTGCCAAGTCTAATACTTTTGTGCCAAGGCTATACTATCAGTTCAGAAATGCATCTGACCGAATGCAGTTGGGAAAGCAAACTATCAATGAAGAACCTTGAAGGAATAGATGAAGAAATGCAAGCACGGCGAAGACGCGACGAGGAGGAAGCTGTGCAGAATTTTGCTTAAGTACTTGGAATTGGACGGTTCAGATTGAATTGAGGAAATCCAACGGCTGATCTTCATCCGATCTGGCCCAAATTTTAATGATGTTGATCAAAGGTCAGGATCTGCCTCATGGTAGCTCGGATCCTCCAGATGTGCAACGGATGGTCCAGATCAACCTAATCTTTGAACGGACGATCTAGAACCCTCTGAGCTTGATCCAACGGTCGAATGAGCTCTGATTGGGATGAAATCTTCAGATCATGATCAGAGTGCTTGATCAGCCCTAACCTTAGCTTGGATGGCTTCAGATGGTCCCAGATGGCTCAGATCTAGCCGCTCTTGAATCGAACAGCCCAGATTAATCCTAAGCTTGATAACTCGATCCGGGTCACTTCCGACTCAAGTTTGACCCAATATGCCCTAGGTCCATGAACCTTTCATGCCTACAAAAATAGATCAAAAATTTAGTGGCCAAATAATCCAAATATGTGTGAATTTGCAATTAAGTCCAAAATAAGAGTAAGTTCTAAAATCTAGGGCAATTTCACAATTAAGCAATAAAAACATAGGTCAAACATGGATTTTAGCAACTCAAATAATCAATAAAATGGTACTTATCAACTCCCCCACAGTTGAGCTTGAGCGTCTCGCGAAACTACTAAGTATATATCCCTTAGGCTTTCTTAAGCATAATTAGAAGCAAATGAAAATAAATTACCTAGGGTCATCAATTCTCAAAAATCTAAGCTCTATGGATTAGTATCTTGTCCTTAAATCAACAACTTAGCCTTTTCATCCATCATGATTCATTGAGATGAATTTAAATCACTAGCCTTTCAAGGAAAATTTTGGGTGGCTCTCTCCTTAAGTTCTAAGTAGATGATGGTAGTGGAGCTCACTGTAACGCCCGCCTTTTTTTTCATAAAGCGGCGTTACGCTAACATCCTTAGGGCATGTAGACATCATAATGCAGCGGAAACCTCTAATTTACACCTCCATGCACTTACTACCATTCCTAACATTATAACATGGGAATTTGGCATATTTATTTTATACTTAGCATCATATCATGTCATACTTAGCATCATGTCATATTCAGCATCATGTCATACTTAGCATCATGTCATACTTAGCATCATGTCATAGAGTCACATTCAAGCACATAATAATAAAGTAACATTCTATCATAAGACGAGCAAACATATTGTTTCTTGGCCAAGTCACTATCACACACATGCTTTAAGGCCCTCCTGCTGCTTCCTTACTGTCCCCTTGCGTAATCTGCGGTATAAGGAAATAAAACTATAAGCACACAGGCTTAGTAAGACTCTTTCCTACTCACTAAAACCATTCATCACTTCATCATGAGCACATGAAACATTAACATACTTAGTGCCTTACTTAGAACATAGCCTTTTCATCACTTAGCATACATTCGACATGGCATGAACATAACTTCATCACATTCGTAGCATGGCATAAACATAACCATAAAAACATTCATGGCATGGCATAACACTTGGCATAGACATAACATAATAATCATAACCTCATAAACATTCTTAGCATGAACCTAAATAAAATCATGGCGTCCTAACTTAGCATAACATAGTTAAATCATGGCATCATAAATTAGTATAGACATAATTAAAATCATGGCATTCTAACTTAGCATAAACATAATTAAATCATGGCATCCTAAACTAGCATGAACGTAAATAAAATCATGGCATTCTAACCTAGCATAAACATAATTAAATCATGGCATCCTAAACTAGCATGAACATAAATAAAATCATGGCATTCTAACTTAGCATAAACATAATTAAATCATGGCATCCTAAACTAGCATGGACATAAATAAATCATGGCATCATAATTTAACATAAACATAAATAAATCATGGCATCCTAACTAGCATGAACATAAATAAATCATGGCATCATAATTTGACAGAAACATAAATAAATCATGGCATCATAATTTGACAGAAACATAAATAAATCATGGCATCTTAAACTAGCATAAACATACTTTTCATAAACATACTTTTCGTAAACATACTTTTCGTAAACATAATGCATAACATGGATGAATGCATGAGCAAATGCATATATATATATAAGGATGCTTAATCTTTAAAACATCATGCTTTTAAATACTTTTAACATAATCATAACTTTCATTGGGCCCTGGCTTGTACCACATTCATTCATCATATGCGCGCATCCCTAAGTAAATACGAGGTAGCTAATCTCGACCTACTAGGGTAAGGACAGCTTCATCGGTAGTCCCGAACCGTAAGGACAGCTTCATCGGTAGTCCAGAACCGTGGACAGCTTCATCGGTAGTCCAGAACCGTGGACCTTACTTAGGTCCGGTACAAACCAATAAAATAAAATAAAATACTTTCACATGCTTTTCATTCATCATCATTCATAGCATATTCATTCATTCATTCATCATACTTAACATCATCGTTATGTCTTAAAGGCATGAACTTTAACTTCATTCTTCCTTTCCATTCTTAAACATGGCATATGTACACTTCATTCATAAATCATGGCATACATACAAATTATTCCTAAACATGGCATACATACCTATCATTCATAAGACATGGCATACGTACATATCATTCATAATAAACCCTAATAAGCATGGCATCCAATCATAACATGCAACATAAAGCATGGTGCTTAAGGTTAGAGTTATAGGTAACATGATTTCTACCACATGCTTGAACCTATATATATATTTCATAATAAGCATAAACCATCACTCTTCGAACCCTAACTCCACCCCAAACCCTAGATGCATTGCTTGGCCGAAACTTATGGGAGGAGTTCCATCAATTCCATAAACATATAAGATAGCATAAGGTAAAGGAACAACCATACATTACCTATAAGACCATAGGGAGCCATTAGGGCCCATGATTAGGGTTAACCCTAACCTTTAGGTCTCCTTCCTAGGGCTGGCCGAAACCCATTAAGACATGGGTGCATGGAAAAATTCCATTAACATCCCCAATCAACCATTAAACATTCACCACACCATACCATAAGGTCATTAAGGCCCTTACTTGAGGTAAGTCCCTAACCCTTGGCCCTAGGCCCTTCTTGGCTGAACCCCATAAGGTCACAAAACCTTGTAAAAATTTCACATAAATCCCTTCCACCTCCCTTTGTACCATATGGGTACACAAGATACATGAGTGAAGGGTTAAATCCCCCTCTATCCATGAAAATCCCTATAATGATACCCAACTCTAAGGGGTCTTAGGGTACCCCAAAAATTCCCATAAATTATGATTATTCTCTAAACATTATGAGAACACATTAGAAAGCATAATCCAGATTTTTAACATCATCATGAACCCCAAAAACTTGGTGGCCGAAACTTATAAGGGTCTAGAACATGATTTTTCTCAACATCCAAACCCAAAATCACACCTTATATTATGCCAAAAATCATGAAAATCCTAAATAACTATTATACCACAGGTGAGGGAGTCTTACCTTGGTTGATCTTGATTTTTAGACCTTAAAAGAGAAGAAAATTGCAATTCCTTTGGACCCTTGAACCCCCTTGCCTTTGTATCCTTGGAAAATCCTTAGATCTTGGTGATGAGACCTCTTGCGGAGCTTTTCCAAGGGAGAATCACCCTTGTGGTGTTCGGCTAGGATGAGGGAGGAGGGAGGAAGAAAATGCAATTCATGGAAGGAAGAAGTAACTCCCAAACCCCCCTCTTTATAACTCATCAAGGAGGCAAATGAAGAGTCTCTCCATGACCCTTCATCTTCTTCGAAGCCTCAACCTATATCCACTTCATTTCCTTATAGAAATCCCTTGCTAGGTGAGTTGGTTAAAGCATACATGGTTGTACAAGAGGTCCAAGGTTCAATCCTTGGTAGATGCACAATTTTTTCCCACTTATTTTATTTTATTTTCCTAGTATTTTCGAAAATCTCTTAAAAATTCCCCCATAATTATGTTGATATTTCTTATTAAAATCCCTTTATATTTCTAAAATTTTCCACCTAAAATTCACCAAAAATTTTGGTACTAAAAAGCCCATATAAGGCCCCTTAGTGCCCTTTTTCCCAATTTAAATGAGAAAATATGGATTTTCTAGGCCAAAGTTCGCATTAATATTTCTAAGTTCCTCGGAAAATTATCTAGACATGCTTAATATTTTAAGGAAATATTAAGAGAATTTTCCGGATCGTTACACTCACTCAAACACAAATGCTTCTTGCACTACGATAGGCTTGCTTATTATCTAATCTCCACCATTATTCATGATTAGGATCAACATCTACAAAAATAAGTGAAAACATAGAAAATGGTAAGGAGTGGAATAAAAGCCAAGAGAATGGAAAAATTGATTAAGTAGAAGACTTGAGTGCTCAAGAATGTTTCCAATGAACTCTGCCCTCTTGACAGTCCTCTAGTGATATGCAAAAGTGTGATGGAGTAAATCTTGAACAATGCCCTTGATTTGGATGAAGACAACCCATTTGTTCAAATGTGCCAATTTGTGCTATTGCGTGCCATTTTTCTTTCTCCATTCTTCTTTCCTGATTTTCCTCTTTTCCTTTCTCCCTAGCAAGGTCAGAAATGAAATGAAATAAAGCTTAAATCCGGATGAGAAAAACATTCAATGATTTTATAGTGCCAAGTCTTCAATTGTGTGCCACCTTTGTTTTTGCTCTCTCTTTTTTTTCTCAAACTGTTTTTCTTCTCTCTTTTTTTTCTCTGCTCTGAAATCTTCTAATGGAGCTCATTCGGATCAGCATTCATATCAGAGAGCTCGAGACATCAAATAGCAATTAGAGACAAAAATTTGATTCTCCACATATAACCTTAACTAACTCTTGCACATCCCTTTTGATACACAACCCTTTACAAGTTGGCACACTTCATTCACTTTTCCTTTTCTCTCTTTTTTTTTCTCAATCTCAGCTCCACGGCAGAATCATCTGATTTCTTAAACAATTAACATCAGTTAGCTGAATTGAATTGTTCCACTTGGAAATGGCTGAGTAGCAAATCAAATTTCAGCCCCCTTCACTGATTTTTTTTTTCATACTGTTTTTTTTTCTTTTCTTTCTCTGCCTCGACCTGAAATTCAATCTTGTTCTGATTAGTTGAGATGCACTCAACACTTGTTGCTACATTCCTATACCCACTGCCTTGATTCATAGCCTCAAAAACTCAAATTCGGTTGCAAGTTGGTACAAAACTGCCTTCATAGCATCTCTACTAATTTTTCTTCTTTCATAACTGAATTTTCAGCTTAAGTATCAACTTGCTGCTCTCCAAAACCTCTTGGGCTTCGAGTGGGTTTGTTCTGAGTCCTTTTCAGCATCCTTTGCAAATTCCATTCAATTTCAGCTCAAATCAGTCAATCTATCTTCATTTACTAATCTGCACACAGAATTTCTTTTTTTTTCTCTGTTTTGGCATAGCTTTCTTCATTGATTCAGATGTATACAACTTCAATTGTGTTCAGCTACGCTTCCTTATCAGAACTAGCTTCCAATCACACTGCCGTGAGCATTCAAATGGACTGATCAGCACATTTGGCACAAAGAAATGACAACTCCAAGTACTCATTGCAGATTTTCTTCTTCTTTGTTCTTTACTGATTTTTTTTCTTTAGGCCAGCTGCTTATTCAGTCATTATGTGCTTGAATTCTGATCAGCGTCAGCTTCACTCCAAACTACCGTGAGGTTCAAAGAAATAACTACTTGCTGTTTTTAGTTCCCAATTTTTCCTTCTTGTCTTTAGCTGCAATTTTTTCTGTTTCATGTTTCAGATTCCACTCCTCGCAGCTAATTTCAGAACCTGCTTCTCTGCTCTGATCAGCAGCATCCCACGGCTTCAATCTCAGATTTTTCACAGCTTCACTTCACTGCCCAGATTTTCTTCCTTCCTCTGATTTTGGCACAAATTTTTCTTGGCTGCAGATTACCCAGTTTGTGTCTACATCAGCCTCAATTCAGCTTCAATTCAGCTTCAATTCAACACTCGGAAGCAATCTGAATTCCAGAAGTTTGGATTTTGGCCATGGCACAATTGTCTTCAAGTTGATACACTGATTTTTGCTCAGACTCTTCTTTTTTTTCGAAATGATCACAGATTTTTTTTTCCTTTTTGGCATGTCACAAATTTTCAAATTTTTCCATTGCTTGCCACTTGAATCTTCAAAATGTGATAAGGAATCTAGGTCTCCAATTACTTCCATCTCTCTTGCTCATTCTTGGCACCAACTCACTCACTCACTTGGCACATAAAAATATTTTTTTTTCAAATGAAGTGCCTCTTTGATACCAATCTTTCCAAAACACTAGTCACTCCCCCACACTTAAATCTTTGTCCGTCTCGGGCAAAGTAACATTAAGAAACATCCCAAGCAAACAAATCCATAGAAAAATGGGGTTAAGAGTAGAAATAAGGAAAGACAAATAAAGTAGACATGATTAGTGCCAAAAATTTACATGGAAGGGTAAACAAATTGATAAGTCTCTATAGATGTGATCCAATCATTGAAATAGGTTTTGAAAGAACCTAAGCAAGTTCTAGAGTACAATAACATATGTGTGTCACAAAAGTAAGGCTAATTCTCACTAGGCAAAAATAATTCATCTCAAGTCCTCAATTAAGAGTCTAAAGCAAAGTAGTACTTAAGCATCTAAGAATTCATCCATGAGCTTAAACCCTAAGTTTTGACAATCAAATTTAATTTATTTTCAAAAGACTCTAAAATGACATGAAGATAACCTAGAAGGATACATTTATTTACTAAGAGCAAAAGTGCTAAAAGAAATAACATAGCATTTACAATGACTTTTATTCATGTTATGTTTCCTAAGAATTTATTATCCACTATTCACTTTAAAAAGAGAAACATTTATTCCTAGAAACATGAGAATGATATGTACAATGAAATGGAGTGTAGAGAAAGTGAACTCCCCTTAAGTTGGGTAGATAGCTTCGTTCATGTCCAACCCATCCACCTCTAGCTCCTTTAGTTCTTCAAAATACTTTTTGAGCCGGTGGCCATTAACTTTCCAAATAAAACCATTAGATGCATCTTGAATTTCCACAACACCATAGGGAAAAATATTGGTTACAATAAATGGACCATCCCACCTTGACCTTAATTTACCTTTTATCAATTTGAGCCTTGATTTGTACAATAACACCTTGTCACCAATTTGGAAATCTTTCTTCACAATGTGCTTGTCATGGAAGTTCTTGGTCTTCTTCTTGTAGATCCTTGAATTTTCAAATGCTTCTAACCGAATCTCTTCAAGTTCCTGGAGTTGCAATTTTCTCTCTTCTCCCGCCTTGGTAGCATCGAAATTATAAGCTTTCACCGCCCAATATGCCTTGTGCTCTATTTCCACGGGGAGGTGACAAGCTTTCCCATATACCAAGCGGTAGGGTGACATACCAATTGGTGTCTTATATGCTGTTCTGTAGGCCCAGAGTGCGTCATCTAGCCTTTTGCTCCAGTCTTTTCTAGTGGACCCAACTGTCTTCTCTAAAATGAATTTGATCTCTCTGTTTGAAATCTCAGCCTGTCCATTCGTTTGGGGATGATAGGATGTAGAGACTTTATGTGCCACCCCATATTTACTCAGCAGTGCATTCATGTGTTTGTTGCAGAAATGAGATCCTTGGTCACTAATTATTGCTCTTGGAATTCCAAACCTGTAGAAAATGTGTGACCTAACAAAACTACAAACAACAGAAGAATCATCAGTTTTGGAGGGAATGGCCTCCACCCATTTTGAAATATAATCCACAGCAAGTAAAATATACAGATAACCATAAGATGCAGGAAAAGGTCCCATAAAGTCTATTCCCTAAACATCAAAAATCTCACAGTAAAGCATAGTGTTTTGGGGCATCTCATGTCTCGCTCCTATGTTCCCAGTTCGCTGACATCTATCACAATTTTTATAAAAAACATGTGAATCATGAAAAAGGGTGGGCCAGTATAATCTATACTCTAGTACTCTCCTGGCAGCCCTCTGGGGTCCAAAATACCCCCCCACAAGATGATGAATGACAAAAAATAAGGACAGATGAAAACTCATGATCTGGTACGCATCTCCTAATTATTTGGTCATTACAAAATTTCCACAAATAAGGATCATCCCACACATAAAACTTTGCATCACTTTTTAGTTTATCTTTTTGAGCCTTAGAAAATTGAGTGGGAAATACATGTGCAACTAGAAAATTAACTAGGTCAGCATACCACGGTGTCTCACCATGCACTGCAATCAAGTGCTCATCTCTGAAATCATCATCAATGGTGGTAAGAGATCCATCTCCTTCAAGTCTGCTCAAATGATCTGCAACTAAGTTCTCTTTTCCACTTCTATCCTTGATTTCCAGGTCAAATTCCTGGAGTAGGAGCATCCATCTGATCAATCTGGGTTTTGCATCAGGCTTTTTCAACAAGTATTTGAGAGCTGCATGATCAGAAAAAATAATCACATGTGAGCATAGTAAATAAGATCTGAATCTATCTAAAGCAAAAACAATGGCAAGAAGCTCCTTTTCAGTCGTGGTGTAGTTGGCTTGGGCGGCATCTAGGGTTTTGGAGGCGTAGCAAATAACATGTGGTGCTCCATCAACCCTCTGTGCTAGAACAGCTCCCACTGCAAAATTAGAAGCATCACACATTAATTCAAATGGTAGAGTCCAGTCAGGTGATGTAATAATAGGAACAATGGTAAGGGCCTCCCTGAGCCTATGAAAAGCTTCCTTGCATTTTTCATCAAAATGAAACTCAACATCTTTCTGCAGAAGTCGTGTCAAGGGTCGAGCAATCAAGCTGAAGTCTCTAATAAATCTGCGGTAAAATCCTGCATGTCCAAGAAAAGCACGAACATCCCGTACGCATACGGGGTAAGATAAAGAAGAAATAACACTGATTTTCGCAGGATCTACCTCAATACCTTTCCGAGAGACTATGTGTCCAAGTACAATCCCATGCTCTACCATGAAGTGGCATTTCTCAAAATTAAGAACAAGGTTAGTTTCAATGAAGCGATGTAAAATCCTAGACAAATTATCTAAGCATGAATCAAAAGACGTGCCATAAACTGAAAAATCATCCATGAATATCTCCATACAGTCCTCTAGCAACTCACCAAATATACTTACCATGCATCTCTGAAATGTACCGGGTGCGTTACAGAGTCCGAAAGGCATATGTCTGTAGGCAAATGTGCCAAAGGGGCAAGTGAAGGTAGTCTTCTCCTGGTCCTCTGGATCTATGCAAATCTGAAAATAGCCTGAAAATCCATCCAAGAAACAATAGTGCGACTTCCCTGCCAGTCTCTCAAGCATCTGATCAATGAAGGGTAAAGGGAAGTGATCTTTCCTTGTGACCTTGTTGAGCTTCCTGTAATCAATGCAGACTCTCCAGGAATTATTATCTCTGGTGGGCACTAATTCATTACTTTCATCCGCCACCATGGTCACTCCAGATTTCTTGGGCACCACATGAATAGGACTAACCCACTGACTGTCAGAAATAGGGTAAATGATACCTGCCTGTAGAAGTCGAGTCACCTCTTTCTTTACAACATCCAAAATAAGTGGATTGAGTCTCCTTTGTGGTTGCCTCACAGGTTTGACATTGTCTTCCAAAAATATCCTGTGAATGCAGATAGCTGGGCTAATACCTGGTATATCTGATAAAGTCCACCCAATTGCCTTCTTGTAGTACCTCAGGACTTGCAATAATTTTTCTTCTTGTTCTGACTCCAAATGCTGTGCAATAATCACGGGGAAAGTCTGCTCCTCTCCTAGATATGCATACTTCAAATGGCCTGGTAATGGCTTCAATTCATTCTGGTCTTCTTCAGTAGAAATAGGTGATCATCGGGGCTCTGTGCAATCCCCTACACTTTGAATCTCAAGAAAAATAGGTGATCCTTGGGGCTCTGTGCAATCCCCTACACCTTAAAAAACCTCTCCAGTTGGAAATGCCTCTAAAATGTCTTCTGAAAAATTCTCAGTCTCAGCAGTAAATAATCTCTCAGCCTCCTCTGAATACATAGCTCCTCCAGAAGAATCATCCAGAAATCCCTCAGTCTCTAACTCTGTCTGCTCCAGCTCCTCAAGAATATCCATGCTCATGATGGAGTGATCCTCTCTCGGATGCTTCATAGCATCGAAAAGGCTAAACTGAACCACCGTGTCTCCGATCTCCATGGAAAGTGTACCTGCATATACATCAATTTTGGTTCTAGCAGTCTTTAGAAATGGTCTTCCTAAAATAAGCGGAGAACGGTGTGCAAGATAATCTCCCTCCATATCCAAGATATAAAAATCTGCAGGGAATATTAGCTCCTTTACCTTCACCAGAACATCCTCAATCATACCTGCTGGGTGGGTCTGACTCCTGTCTGCAAGCTGTATCACCACACCAGTGGGCTGTAAAGGGCCTATGCCAAGCATCTGGAAGACTGGCCTAAGCATCACATTTATGGAAGCTCCTAAATCAAGCATAGCATCATGGAATATAGTGCTCCCTATCTCACAAGAAACAGTAAATACCCCTGGGTCTTCACACTTCTGAGGTATAGAGTGGATAAGTCCTGAAATATTCTTCCCAAAGCTGACCAACTCATTTTCCTTAAGTTTCTTTTTGTGAACACAAAGATCCTTCAAAAACTTAGCATACTTTGGAATTTGTTTGATCATGGTCAACAAAGGTACATTGATCTCTACTTTACTGAAAAGTTCCACTAGCTCATTAAATTCCTTAGCCTTCTCCTCCTCCACTTGTCTTTTAGCTTGAGTTTTCCGCTGTGGAAAGGGTAAAGGAACCCTAATTTCATCTTCTTTGGCCGGAAGTGGAAAAGCTGATTTCTGGGCTGCTGTCCCCTGCTGTGTGGTGACTGTAAAATCTGCCTCGGCACTAATTTCTTCTCCATTTTCCACCAAAATTGGAGGATTGCTTGAGGAAAGAGTTGGGAACGGGCTAGGGGTGGAATCAGCTAAATTTGAATTCGTTTCATGGCTGTTTTGGGCTGGAATTGAAGGTGCTGTCCGATTTTCTGAAATTTCAGCTCTTGGATCATTTGGAGATGATGTAACCTTCCCACTTCTCAAAGTAATAGCACTCACGTTTCCTTTAGGATTAGGAACAGTTTGGGAAGGGAGTTGACTTGATCCTTGAGCTTGACTTTGATTAATCCCACTAGCCAATTGCCCCATTTGCCTCTCAAGGTTTTGATTGTGTCGTTGTTGTTGTTGTTGTTGTTGTAGAACTTGTTGTATCATCTCCATCATTTGTTGTTGTAAGGCCCGCTTTTTTTTTTTCCTAAAGCGGCGTTACGCTAACATACATAAGGCATGTAACATCATACTGCAGTGGAATAACTTAAACTTTACATGCCCCTACTACCATTTCTAACATAGTGACATGGACACTAGACATATAGACTTCATACTTAAACATCATGTCATAACAAGCTTAACATCATATCATGAGGTTCATTTCATATCATGCATAACATCATGTCATAAGTTTCCACAAGTCACTAATCGAGCATATACTTAACAAAAGTAAAGTTCTTAGCATAACGACAAACATTTGATTTCATGGGCTAAGTCACTATCACACACATATAATCTTGCCTCCTGCTGCTTCCTCATGGTCCCCTTGCATGATCTGCGGTATAGGAAAAAAGACTATAAGCACACAGGCTTAGTAATACTCTTTCCTACTCACTAAAATCATTCGTCATTCATTCATAATCATATGGAACATAAGCATCATAAACATTTCTATCATAGCATAAAGCATAAACATAGGCATAAATCTAATTAAACATTCTTATCATGGCATAAAGTAGAAACATAGGCATAAACATAATTAAACATTCTAAGCATGGCATCATACATGGCATGAACATAAGCATAAGATGTAAATCAACCATAGGCATACTTTCGAGCATATCAAGCATAGACATCGTAAACATTCTAAGCATGGCATGATACTTGGCATAGCATAACTTAATAAACTTTCCTAGCATGGCATGAGACATGGCATAAATATAAACATAAGATATAAACCAACCTATATGGCATAAACATGGCATACATTCTAGCATATCATAAGAGCATCTTCTTACCATAATCATAACATGGATCATTCATTCTCATACATATCTTTTAACATGGAGCATAAGCATAACACATCATTATCATAACATAATGCATAACATGTATGAATGCATGGGTGGAATGCATATACATATGGATGCTTAACTTTTAAAATCATACTTTTAAAATGCTTAAACATAATCATCATAACATTTGGGGTCCCCGGCTTGTACCACATACATACATCATAGCGCGCATCCCT
This sequence comes from Boesenbergia rotunda, assembly GCA_024364735.1. NCBI lineage: Eukaryota > Viridiplantae > Streptophyta > Magnoliopsida > Zingiberales > Zingiberaceae > Boesenbergia > Boesenbergia rotunda. The sequence continues at coordinate 676,149 of JAGFNQ010004113.1, read as the reverse complement.
AGTAAGTCCGGGGTAGCGAGCCCCGACCTACTAGGGTAAGGACAGCATAGTCAGTAGTCCCCGAACCGAGGCGTTCTCAAGGAGCCCATCCCTGTTGCACAGCTCCGGTAGTGCCAGAACCGTGGACAGCTCCGGTAGTCCAGAACCGGGGCGTTCTTAAGGTGCCCATCCCTTGGACCCATACTTGGGTCCGGTACAAGCCCATTCATAAAGTAAAATACTTTGCATGCTTCATCATTCATAAGACATTCATAGCATACTTATCATGGCATCATCCTTATCATGAACATGATCATAACATATTTATCATGACATCCTTCTTATCATGAACATAGACATAACATACTTGTCGTGACATCATTCTTATCATAAACATAAACGTAACATACTTATCATGCATAACCATGGCATATCATTCATAAACATGGCATATCATTCGTAAACATGACATATCATTCATAACATGGCATATCATTCATAGACATAAATCACATTTTACCATAGGGCCATTAGGACCCTTACTTGAAATAAATCTTAACTTCTATCCTATTAACCCTTATTGGCCGAAACTTGTGGAGTCCCAAGGCCATGTGAAATTCACATAATCACCATCCTTCATCCTTATATCATGGCACCACATAAACATATGCTTGAAGTTAAAGACTCAACCCTTACCCTTGGGTCCTTGGGGTTGGCCGAACCATATGGGCCTCTAGGGTGCTCCAAAAATTCCCAAAATTTATACTTAACTTCTAAACATCATAAGGGAACATTAAATAACATTATCATGATTTTTAGCATAATTATAGACCTTTAAAATCATGGTGGCCGAAACCCATAAACATAGGGACCTTGGTTTTGTCCCTTTCATGTTGGCCGAAACCCTAGAGTGTCCTAGGGTACTCCAAAAATTCCCGAAAAGTATAATTAACTTCTAAACATCATAAGGGAACATCAAATAACATTATCATGATTTTTAACATATTTATAGACATTTAAATCATGGTGGCCGAAACCCATAAACATAGGGACCTTGGTTTTGTTCCTTTCCTGTTGGCCGAATCCCTAGAGTGTCCTAGGGTACTCCAAAAATTCCCAAAAATTATACTTAACCTCTACACATCATAAGGGAACATCAAATAACATTATCATGATTTTTAACATATTTATAGATATTTAAATCATGCTGGCCGAAATCCATAAACTTAAGGACCTTGGTTTTTCTTTCCTTTCAACATCACATCCAAAAACTACCCCATATATCATACTAAAAATCATGGAAATCATAGATAACTATTATACCACAGGTGAGGGAGTCTTACCTTAGATTTCTTGATTTTTTTTTCAAACCTTGAAAGAGGAGAAAGAAGAGGACTTGGTATCTCTTGACCACAACTAGTCCTTGTCACCTTGTAGGAACTTTAGATCTTTGAGAGATGAGACCTCTTGTGAAGTTTTCCCCAAGGAATTCCTCCCTTTGGTGCTCGGCAAGAATGAGGAATGAAGAGGAGAGGGAATGCAATTGATTGAGAGAAGAAGTAACTCCCAAAACTCCTCTCATTATAACCCATCAAGGAGGCAAATGAAGAGCCTCTCCATGACCCTTCACCTCCTTTTACCTCTTAACCATCCTCCACTTCAATTACTCATAAGAATTCCTTGCTAGGTGAGTTGGTTAAAGCATTCTTGGTTGTACAAGAGGTCCAAGGTTCAATCCTTGGCTCATGCACATTTATTTTTTATTTTGATTTTCATTTCATTTATTTTTTTATTTTCTTAAATTCTGAAAATCCCCCCTAAAATCACCCATAATTATGCCAATATTCCTAAATAAAATTCTTTTATATTTATATTAATTTTACATAATTTATATTAATTTTACCTAATTAATACCCACTTTTGGAGCCCTTCTAAAGCTCATTAGTACCTAGTTTTTCTCAATTTAAATGAGAAAACATGGATTTCTAGGCCCAATTTTACATAATTATTTCTGGGCCCCTCGGAAAATTATCTAGACATGCTCAATATTTTAGGAAAATATTAAGAGAATTTTCCGGGTCGTTACAGTTGTTGCTGCGCATTTCCTCCACTTGAGCTTCCATAGCCTCCTTGGTTAGCATAGCTCCTTGACTGACCTTGAAATGATGAAGTAGTCGGCTGAAATGGTTGAGCTTGCTGTGATCCTTGAAAACATGGCTGTTGGGGCTGATAGGAGGATGGAAATTACAGTTGGTAGGGTTGATTAGCGGGCTGACATGCTTGGAAACCTTGCTGGGAGTTGTAGCCTTGAAAGTTCCAATTTTGAAGTGGAAAATTCGGTGATGAGGACTGAAAATTCTAATTTTGAAACCCTTGATTGTAGGGCTGTGAAATCTGATTGTAAGGCTGTGAGGGCTGGAAATTTTGTTGGTTTTGAGGTTGGAAAGCCAGAAATGATTGAAAACCTTGCTGCCCTTGATGATAGGGCTGAAATTGAGGCTGGAATTGCTTAAAGAGGTGTTGGTGCTGAAAGCACCAAAGTCAAACCTGCGTTTTGATAATGGCAACAGGGTTCAAAAGTTAAGTCTTACTTGTTATCTAACATGTCACTTGAGTGTGCAGAGTAAAAAGCCCTAGCGAAGGACTGCTAGGCACTGGCGAAGGAATGCCAGAATGAAAAGCCCTAGCGAAGGACTGCTAGGCACTGGCGAAGGAATGCCAGAGTGAAAAGCCCTAGCGAAGGACTGCTTGGTGCCAGGCGAAGGACAGCTTGGGACTGAAGCCCTAGCGAAGGAATGCTAGGCACCGGGCGAAGGACAGCTCGGCATCTAAGACCTGGCAAAGGACCGCCAGGCAAAAGTCCAACCAAAGGAGCGGTCGACATCAGGTACATTCTCCCGAGAGGAGTAGGTGAGGACGCGTTCCCCGTCGAGGGAACAGTAGGCGTCGGTTCGACCTAGGGCTCCATTTAAGAGATCCAAAGTCAGAACCAAGACAGCTAAGGCTGTATAAACTAATATTTTATTGTTTTATTGTGTTTTGGACTAACCCTGGATGCAGGACCGAAGGAACGTGTGTCTGCAGCTCAGAGAGCCTCAAAGGAATGAGGCTACAGCTGACCAGGGCGCTCGGAGTGTCCCGGGCGCCCCCAAGGTAAACACAAAACACAAGAAAGCAAAGCAGGCTTCGACAGCTCAACTCCCGGGCTCCCCCGTGCTCCCGGGCGCCCCCGCTGCTCCCGGGCGCCCCCAGCGCTCTGGGCGCCTCCAGCGCTCCGGGCGCCCCCAAGCGCAAGCCTTCAAAGCAAGCCCCAACAAAGCCGAGGGATAAGATTTGACCCGGTCAACCCGGGCGCCCCGAGCGCTCCGGGCGCCCCAGTCAAAGCTGATCCCGAAGTTGAAGGGATCAGACGCTGACCGAGACCGAGCCGGATCAACCGACACGTGGGGGGCGCCCCCGACGTCCCGGGCGCCCCCAGGCCCTATATAAAGGGCCCTCGACCCCAAGCTTCAAACAACGCTTTCAATCAACGCTTCGACGCTCTTCTACTCCCGCACTCTGCTCCAGAAACTTCCCAACTCGAGCCTACGACGTCCCTCCGCTCTGAAAAGTCGATCTACCTCGGACGTCGGTAACAAAGAGCGATACTTTCATTCTGTGCTTATTACATTCCTATTGTAATTCATTTTTGTAAACCATCTTTGCGCCTCTTATAGAATTGCCCAAAGTAAACGATCAACGACCGTGGGCCTTGGAGTAGGAGTCGACCTAGGCTCCGAACCAAGTAAAAAATTACTGTGTTTGCGTTTGATTGTTTTATTCCGCTGTGCAATTTCTCTTTCCCTAAATCCGAACGATTTCCGATATTCACCCCCCTCTATCGGTTCTCTCGATCCAACAAGTGGTATCAGAGCGGGGAAGTTCAAACTTGGTGCAACCACCAGTTTGAAAATTTTTCGGATTTTTTTTTTGTTCGAATTTTCTCTAAATTTTTTTTCGTTCGAATTTTCCTTTCGTTAACCGAGGTTGGTGCAACACCCCTCGTTATTTTAATTTCTTTATCCCGCACTACTAATCCAAGACCAAGTCTTGGGAAATTTTTCTATTAGTTTTTTTTTCAGATTAAATGGTCATGCAAGAAGGATTCAGCACCGCCAGACCTCCACTTTTCAGTGGAGAAGACTTTTCTTACTGGAAAAGTCGAATGGAGGTCCACCTGAAAACTCAGGTGGACATGTGGATTATCATCCAGTCCGGACTGGAGATTCCCAAGAACGCTGAAGGACTACCTCAAAGCTACTCAGAATGGGACACCGCACTGAAGCGCAAAATAGAAGTCGATGCAAAAGCTACACAGACCCTACAATGCGGCTTAACAAAAGAGGAGCTGAATCGGGTGGGCCCCTTCAACAGTGCTAAGGAGCTGTGGGCAAAATTGATCGAGCTGCACGAAGGAACATCAGACACTCGGATCAGCAAAAGAGACCTGCTTCTGAACAAATTGTACACCATCAAGATGGCCGACAACGAAACAGCTGCTCAGCTTCACGCCCGGATTCAAGAACTAATGAACGGTCTTCACACTATAGGTCACAAGATCGAAAACCGTGACCTAATAAGGTATGCTTTAAATGCTTTCCCTAGAAATACCTTATGGGCATCTATGGTAGATGCATACAAGGTTTCAAGGGACCTTTCAAAAATAAAGTTAGATGAATTATTTTCTGAATTAGAACTTCATGAACAGACTAACTGCAAAATGGCCGAGAAAGGTATTGCCTTTGTTGCAGGAAAAACTGGAAGATCAACAAAGAAGAAACCTTAACCTGAACCCGAGTCTAACTCAGACTCAGACGCAGAAGAAGAGGAAGGAGATCAATCTGAGCTGGTCCGATTGGCTCGAAGCTACTACAAAAAATTAAAGAACCAAGCCAACAAACGGAGGACAAGCCGAAGAAAGGACCAACCAGCTGAACCTGCGAGTGACAGAAACAAGCCCAACGTAACCTGCTACGAGTGCAAGAAGAAGGGCCACTACAAGACAGAGTGTCCAAATCTGAAGGAGTCCAAAAAGATAAGAAGAAAAAAGTCACTCCAAGCAACCTGGGACGAATCTTCCTCAGAAGAAGAAGAAGAAGCACCCCAGTCAAACCTACTAGCCCTGACCGCCTCATAAGAAGTTGAGACCGAGTCATAATCTGAACAGGACGACGACAGACTAACCTTTTCAGAAGACGGCGAAATCAAGGTAAGTGGTTTCAATAAAAGTCAATTAAACGAACTCATTTCATATCTTTCTCGAGATTTGGCGAAAGCCAAACTCCGAGTCGAATCCCTCCTACAGGAAGTAAAACTCCTGAAAGAGGGAGCTGACTCTAAACCCTTAACCAAGAATGTTCAAGAAGGAACTCCTACTCAAGTTGAAAAACTTGAGAAAGAGAACTCTTCCCTGAAAACTCAAGTTAAGGATCTTAGATCAGCCTTAGAGCGATTCACTTCTGGTTTCAAGGGTTTTAACATGATTCTTGGAAAACAGAAGTCTGTTCTAAATCGATCCGGACTTGGCTATAGAACCAAATCCCGACAAAGATCTTATTTTGCTGTACTGAATCAGTCCAGAAGTAAAGTTCAGGCATGGGTACGAAAACTATGCCTGAACCAACAAACTGGATCAAATCAGTATTGGATCCCCAAGGACAAGATTCACATCTTGCCTAATTATTATCGTGGCTATAGTCCAGGGGGATCCAAATTAAAAACTATCTTTATTGTTAAATAGAATTTAATTCTTGCAATTTGCCTGATTGATTGTTTATTTAAATTTCTGCAATTAGCTATGCTTAGACTTAGGTTAGTTTAAGGACTAAACAAACTTAACTGAAACTTGAAAACATAGTATTGGGTGAAGGTGAGATGATAGTACGTTAGGGAAACCAATTCTAATAAGATCAAGTTCACTTGGTCTCTTTAGATTGGTGAAACTAGCTGAAGCTACCGATCCAAAATCCAAACTAGTTAGACCAGAACTTTTTCAAAAATTAATTTTGAAAATGAAATTTCATTAAACGGCTTTGTCAAGGAAAGGGTTGATGATCCAATAAGGCTACGGCCAAAGAAGGCCTAGTGCCTCGCCAAGACCTGGAAGCTAATTTTTGAATTTCAAATTCAAATTACTTTTTGTCAAATTCAAATCTAACACAAACTTTCAGTTAAGTATAGATTCAAACATTCTCTTTCAAAATAAACTTAACTGTTTTCAAAAATTAATGCAAGGTTTTCAAAATAAACTAACTTTTTCAAAATAATTTTACTTATCAAAACCTGTCTCACAAAACCTATAAGGCTAACGTGATTGAAAACCCTAGATTTGGGTGAGACAGATTAGGTAGTGAAAATCAATTTAAGCTATTCCTGACTCTAGTTGGATCCAAATCAACAAAACTCTTTATTTGTAGGAACATAAAGATTTGGACCAATGGATATTGGATAGCAGTTGCTCCAGACACATGACTGGAGATAAATTGAAATTCACCAAACTCAAGTTCAAAAACCTAGGCTCAGTGGCATTTGGCAACAATGCTACCCTATAGGTAATTGGGTTAGGTAATATTGAACTTAAATCTGATTTCGTTATTAAGAAAGTTCTCTTGGTTGAAAACTTCAATTTTAACTTGCTTAGCATAAGTCAGTTTGTGATTCTGGTTATATAGTCACCTTCAACAATTCTAACTGCCTGATTAGAAATGTACAAGACTCAGAAATCATGCTTAAGGGCACTAGGAAAAATAATGTATACACCATAACCCTTCCTCTAGTACCCAAATGTATGTTAACTCAGTTAGAACAATCAAACCTCTGGCATAGGAGACTAGGTCATACTAACTTAAGAACTATTTCAAAAATCACCCAACTTGGACTAATTAAAGGTATACCTAAGATTAAAAATCATGAAAATCTAATATGTGAATCATGTAATCAAGGTAAACAAATCAAGTCTAATCACAAACTAATCCAATCTGACCTAACTCAAACCACACTTGAGCTCCTGCACCTTGACCTATTTAATTCACATGGAGCCAAGTCACTAAGCGGGAATCGATACTGCTTAGTAATAGTTGATGATTATTCTAGGTTCACCTTACCTGAGTCTGAGTTCAGCTCACTAAGAAGGCAGTTAGGATTGTGCTCTGTAGAATAGATTAGCTCAATTTTTTTTGCTTTATTTGATTTAAAAATCAATTTCTAAAAGAATTTGAAAAACTGTTTTACTTAATTTCAAAATCAGTTTTTTTTGTTTTATTTCAAAACTACCCCCTTTCAAAACTAGGCCTTTTTCGCAAATGGACTTAGCCTAGGCCCTAACCCTAAAACTGCATGCACCTATAGATTTAGAAGTCAGCATCTCACAAGCACTTTAGGGTACTTTGATTGATAACCTAGAAAGGATTGAGATGCTTAGGTCTTTGCCTTAATTCAAGATGCTTTAAGTCAGTGCATCTGCAGTAATTGGGGCACTAAATACAAATTTCACAGCAATCAAGTTAAGTGTCAAGTTTAGAAAATCTAACTTGAACAAAAACACTTAACTTGACTAACCCTAGCAAAAACTACTGTTTATAACAGTTAGTAAGTAGCTAAATGGGTTAGACAGGTCCCTACAAGAGAAAATCAACTGATTTGGTCTAAGTCTACTCATAAATTGGTTCAGTACAGCAAAATCATGCAAATATGTTCATCTATGAAAATTATTTCCTTTATGCAATTTAATTTCTGCTATATCTATCTGTTTTTGATATATAGCAAAGGGGGAGAGATAAGAAAGGATAGAATTTAAAATTTTTTTGTCTCTGAAAAATAGAATTTAAAATTTTTATCTATTGTCTCTCAAAAATAGAATTTAAAATTTTTATTTGTTTCTCAAAAACTCAAAATCTATCATTTATTCAAAAAGTATCAAGTTGCTAAGTACTTAAGCTTTTCAAAATTTACTAAGTACGTAAATTGTTTCAAAATTTATTAAGTACTTAAATTTTTTTCAAAATTTACTAAGTACGTAAATTGTTTCAAAATTTATTAAGTACTTAAATTTTTTTAAAAATTTACTAAGTACTTAAATTATTTCAAAATTTACTAAGTACTTAAATTATTTCAAAGTTTACTAAGTGCTTAAGTTTTTCAAATCCTACTTAAAGTTTTCAAAACTTTTGAGTACTTTGAACTTAAGGCTTCAAATTTTTTTTAAGTACTCTAAACTCATGCTTTCAAAAAAACTCCTCTATATACCTTTAAAACTTAAGTGATCAAAAGATTTCAAAAAATACCTAAACTTAAGTTTTCAAAGTGCAAAATCATTCTAAGCAAAATTTTTCCTAAAACTTAAGAACCCCACGAGTTTTTGAAAAATCTAGGGGGAGATTCCCTCCAGGGGGAGGGAACAAATTTTTGTGCTTTTGATTAAACTTAACTTTTTGAACTAGGGTTGCCATAAATCAAAAAGGGGGAGATTGTTGGTGCAGAAAGCACCAAAGTCAAACCTGCGTTTTGATAATGGCAACAGGGTTCAAAAGTTAAGTCTTACTTGTTATCTAACATGTCACTTGAGTGTGCAGAGTAAAAAGCCCTAGCGAAGGACTGCTAGGCACTGGTGAAGGAATTCCAGAATGAAAAGCCCTAGCGAAGGACTGCTAGGCACTGGCGAAGGAATGCCAGAGTGAAAAGCCCTAGCGAAGGACTGCTAGGCGCCAAGCGAAGGACAGCTTGGGACTGAAGCCCTAGCGAAGGAATGCTAGGCACCAGGCGAAGGACAGCTCGGCATCTAAGACCTAGCAAAGGACCGCCAGGCAAAAGTCCAACCAAAGGAGCGGTTGGCATCAGGTACATTCTCCCGAGAGGAGTAGGTGAGGACGCGTTCCCCGTCGAGGGAACAGTAGGCGTCGGTTCGACCTAGGGCTCCATTTCGGAGATCCAAAGTCAGAACCAAGACAGCTAAGGCTGTATAAACTAATATTTTATTTTTTTATTGTGTTTTGGACTAACCCTGGATGCAGGACCGAAGGAACGTGTGTTTGCAGCTCAGAGAGCCTCAAAGGAATGACGCAACAGCTGACCAGGGCGCCCGGAGTGTCCCGGGCGCCCCCAAGGTAAACACAAAACACAAGAAAGCAAAGCAGGCTTCGACAGCTTAACTCCCGGGCGCCCCCGTGCTCCCGGGCGCCCCCGCTGCTCCCAGGCGCCCCCAAGCGCAAGCCTTCGAAGCAAGCCCTAACAAAGCCGAGGGATAAGATTTGACCCGGTCAACCTGGGTGCCCCGAGCGCTCCGGGCGCCCCGGTCAAAGCTGATCCCAAAGTTGAAGGGATCAGACGCTGACCGAGACCGAGCCAGATCAACCGACACATGGGGGGCGCCCCCGACGTCCCGGGCGCCCCCAGGCCCTATATAAAGGGCCATCGACCCCAAGCTTCAAACAACGCTTTCAATCAACGCTTCGACGCTCTTCTGCTCCCGCACTCTGCTCCGGAAACTTCCCAACTTGAGCCTACGACGTCCCTCCGCTCCGAAAAGTCGATCTACCTTGGACGTCGGTAACAAAGAGCGATACTTTAATTCTGTGCTTATTACATTCCTATTGTAATTCATTTTTGTAAACCATCTTTGTGCCTCTTATAGAATTGCCCAAAGTAAACGGTCAACGACCGTGGGCCTTGGAGTAGGAGTCGACCTAGGCTCCGAACCAAGTAAAAAATTACTGTGTTTGCGTTTGATTGTTTTATTCCGCTGTGCAATTTCTCTTTCCCTAAATCCGAACGATTTTCGATATTCACCCCCCCCCCCTCTATCGGTTCTCTCGATCCAACAAGAGGGGCTGGGTTGCTGAAATGTAGGCTGTAAATTCGGATCCGAAGGCTGAAATTGCTGTGGCTGCTAGAATTATGGCTGTGCTTGCTGGAAATTATGTGGAGGCTGCTGCAATTGCTGCGTTTGAGGGTTTTGTTGGCAGAAAGAGTTCCCGTATTTTAGATTTGGGTGATCCCTCCAACCGGGGTTGTAAGTAGAGGAGTAAGGATTGTTTCTTGCTTGAAATTGTCCTCTCACCAATGCTGCTACTGTCTCGTCTTGTTGGAGGGTGGGACATGAATCTGAAGTGTGCTCTTGACTAGAGCAAATGCTACACACACTCATCACTTGATTAGCTTGTGGAGGAACCGAAATATTTGAACCTTGATTTGCATTATTAACCTTCAATTGCTTAATAAGTGATGTGATCTCTGCCAATGAATTCCTTCTCTCTTTCTGATCAGTAGGAACTACCTGAACTTCACCAACTCCTCTGGTGGTCAATGCTCTGCTCCCAAATTGTTGTGAGTTTTCAGCCATATTAGAAATGTGCTCCCTAGCTTGAATTGGTGTTTTGTTCACTAGGGCTCCTCCAGCTGCAGCATCTATCATAATCCTGTCCATCTGCAGCAATCCCTCATAAAAGTACTGAATCAAAAATTGCTCGCTGATCTGATGCTATGGGCAACTTGAACACAATTTGTTGAATCTCTCCCAGTAATCATAGAGTGTCTCACCCACCACTTGCTGAATGCCACAGATGCTTTTTCTGATTATGGCTGTCCTGGAGGCTGGGAAATATTTTTCCAAAAATGCTTTCTTCATAGAGATCCAACTAGACACATGCCCTGTAGGTAGATAATAAAACCAGCCTTTTGCTGCTCCTGTCAGTGTAAAGGGGAAAGCTCTCAGCTTAATATCTTCTTCAGAAATGCCCTGAGGCTTCATAGTAGAGCATACAACATGGAATTCGTGCAGGTGTCTATTGGGATCCTCTCCAGATAATCCCTGAAACTTGGGCAGCAAATTGATGAGTCCAGATCTGAGCTCAAAATCTCCAACCAGCTCTGGATAAGCAATGCTGGAGTACTGAAACGAAGCATCTGGTGCTGCGAGTTCCTTCATGGTCCTCTGGTGGTCTGCCATGATACTGCCTGACTGAGTGAAAATAGTCTGAATAGGAGGGATATCTGTAGTCTCAGAAAGAATGCCCTGGCTCCTCCTGGCTCTGAAAGTCCTCTCAATCTCATGGTCGAATTCTTCAAGATCACCACCTGTAGACCTGGTCATAAAATCAAAACAAATTGCAGTAAAAGTAGATAAAGATGAAACAAATAAAATCAGATCACCAGATGTAACAATAAGCACAAAAGTAAATCAAGAAAGATATGAAATAAGTGCACAAGCAAAAATCAAACAAATCAACTAGTAGATCCCCGGCAACGGCGCCAAAAATTTGATGGACCCAAAATAGACTGTCACGAATGTGGGTCCCAAATTTAAAATATGAATATGTGCTGGAAACCCTTTTTGCAATCAAAATATAAAAACATAGTAAAGGGGCCACAGGTCGTATTTTTCCGCGGAACTAGTTAAGAGTTTGTTTGATTCGAGCTCGTGTTTATGTGTCGTTCGTGAAATTCGGGTTTCAAATAAAATCTGGGTTTTGTTTCACTTGGAAATGAAAAAGCTATGAAAAGAAAAGCCACGCAATTAAGGGAGCTACACAAGGAGTTGGCACTAAAGAACTCGTCTAATGATGGATTTAATCAACCAACTAATGAAACTTTGCAAACTTCGGGAAATCAAAGCTAACATCGAAACTCACTAATGCAGATTCTTTTGCTTCAAGGTTTGCAATTCAAAACAACCAAATGCCAAGCAATCTATAGACAAATTGATACAAAGTCAATACCAACTCTTACTTGATACAAAATGCATACCACCAAAACTTGATACACACTAAATAAAGCTTAGGTGCCTAGATGAGACTACAATTCAAAGACAAGTCGAGTGCGAATGAAACTGATTTCAAGCTCAAGCATACACCAAGGGATAAGTTTAATTCTGATACAAAACAGTGCCAAACAGCCTGATATGAAGAAGAAAAGGACCCTTGTGCCAAGTCTAATACTTTTGTGCCAAGGCTATACTATCAGTTCAGAAATGCATCTGACCGAATGCAGTTGGGAAAGCAAACTATCAATGAAGAACCTTGAAGGAATAGATGAAGAAATGCAAGCACGGCGAAGACGCGACGAGGAGGAAGCTGCGCAGAATTTTGCTTAAGTACTTGGAATTGGACGGTTCAGATTGAATTGAGGAAATCCAACGGCTGATCTTCATCCGATCTGGCCTAAATTTTGATGATGTTGATCAAAGGTCAGGATCTGCCTCATGGTAGCTCAGATCCTCCAGATGTGCAACGGATGGTCCAGATCAACCTAATCTTTGAACGGACGATCTAGAACCCTCTGAGCTTGATCCAACGGTCGAATGAGCTCTGATTGGGATGAAATCTTCAGATCATGATCAGAGTGCTTGATCAGCCCTAACCTTAGCTTGGTTGGCTTCAGATGGTCCCAGATGGCTCAGATCTAGCCGCTCTTGAATCGAACGGCCCAGATTAATCCTAAGCTTGATAACTCGATCCGGGTCACTTCCGACTCAAGTTTGACCCAATATGCCCTAGGTCCATGAACCTTTCATGCCTACAAAAATAGATCAAAAATTTAGTGGCCAAATAATCCAAATATGTGTGAATTTGCAATTAAGTTCAAAATAAGAGTAAGTTCTAAAACCTAGGGCAATTTCACAATTAAGCAATAAAAACATAGGTCAAACATGGATTTTAGCAACTCAAATAATCAATAAAATGGTACTTATCAGCGGCTCATCTTCTCGAGGGGATCGGGGGGAGAGGCGACACACACATGCGATTGGATCACATCTGCTCCACCCTCACCGTCGGCGGTCTGCATCTCCACATCCGCCGGCCGGTCTTCTGACCTCCATCTCCACCTCTTCCTTTCGGGTTCGAAGGGGAGAGAGGAAGGATCACTTCTTTCGTGTTCGAAGAGGAGTCTCCTCCATTTTCATCGCCGCCGACCACAAGCTAGGGCTCGGGTCCGAACCCTAGTCGACCTTCATCCAATTTTCTCTCGGGTTGAGAGAGAGCAGGATTGGGAGCGATCATCCATTCCACCTTCCTCCGCAGCTTCCTCTCGGGTTGAGGGAAGCGATCAACCACATCTTCACCGCCAGCGATCCAATTCTTCATAGCTTTTCTTCAGCAGGCCGAGTAGCAGTTTTCCTTCATTAGTTCAATTACTTCACAGCAGATTTAATTCCAAGCAGTAGTTTTCCTTCCTAGCATTGTTGGGAACGAGATGGCTATAGAGGGGGGGGTGAATATAGACAATCACTTCCCCTTTGGAAACTTATCGCGATTTCTGCAACTCGATTATTAGTAGCACAGCGGAAAGAATAGAAAATAGAGTACGCAGAAAAGAAAATGAGAGCAAACCACACACAACTAGCAAGATCGCTAACAAGGAGGGTTTACAAGGTTCGGGGATAACTTGCCCCTACTCCTTGGCGTGCCCTTGAGGTGGGCGATCCCTTGATCGTCGGCAGATCAAGCCCCGGTTAACACCGGATATGAAGCAACCTCCTTCTCGGTGGAGAAACCTCTCCACAGTGTGTTTCAAACAATGATATATAATGAGCACAATGAAACAACAACAAGAAAGATCTTACTCAAACACTTAGCAAGGATTAAACACAGCAAGCTTCCCGAGCTCCACCCAGTGGCGATCTCACGCAGACCCCTGTCTGCTTCGTGTCTTCCCACTGTCGGACTCCAAGCTTCTTGTTTTCTCCTTCAAGCGCTCAAGTATGATGATTGCTCCTCAATAGCTTGCTTAGAATGGTTGAAGAACTCAAGAACAGCAAGCTTGTAGCAGCAGAACGCAAGAACACGAAGAAGTTTAACAAGTATCAACTGTATGTTCTGTTCAACTCAACTCTCGCGTTCCTCTTTGTTTCTCCGCCAAGTGACGGGTGACACCATCTCTGTAGCTCCCAGCTACTCATCTGCCAACGCCAGCCTCTACTGAGCTATCTCTGGACTCACTGAGCTCCTCAGCCAAGCCCCAGTCTTAGCTCCAGTCCGCAGCTCGCCGTTGCAACCTGAGATGGGAAAAGGGACAAACCTGCTCCAAGGAAAGCACGCCTTGACTTCTCCTTGAGTGTTTGAGTCCTCCCCTGTCACCTGAAACTCAATCAGAGGGTTAGAGCAGAAGATCATGCAGCATATCTTATATCATCAGCAAATCTGATACGATCAGACATTCTGACCGCGTCTGACAGTGAATTTGAATTAAAGTGATCGGTCACCAGACCGATCCAGGGTGTGTGGATCGGTCACCAGACTGATCCACTGCTTTGCTGGGATTCCCAGCTCTCGTAGCTATATACGCCTGATTGGTCACCAGACCGATCAGGGTGAATCCTGATCGGTCACCAGACCGATCAGATTGGATCCTGATCGGTCACTCAGACCGATCAGGGCAGATGAACAGTTGTTTTTTAATCAAATCCCAAGATCCCTGATCGGTCCCCGGACCGATCCAAGACTCTGATCAGCAAAGGAACTCACTCACCGTTTGCTCCCTGATCGGTCACCAGACCGATCAGGAGCAAGACAACAAGGAAGCAGCCTGCTCCCTGATCGGTCACCGGTCCGATCAGGAGCCACACAGTAGATTCCCAATCTCACTGTGTGCTCCCTGATCGGTCTCCAGTCCGATCAGACTTAGCTAGATCGGTCACCAGACCGATCCACTAAGGAGCAGCGTGCCAATGTCCCTGATCGGTCACCAGACCGATCCAGTGACTCAATCCTAGCCCTCCAAGCTAGGAATTCATCCACCTTAGCCCTCCAAGCTAAGGATTTTTCCATCTAACTCTCCAAGTTGGGAATTTGCACCTAACCCTCCAAGTTAGGACTTTTCACCTAGCCCTCTAAGCTAGGACTTTTCACCTAGCCCTCCAAGCTAGGACTTTTCACCCAACTCTTCTGAGTTAGAACATCATCCAACCTAGCCCTCTAAGCTAGGCACCTGACCCTCCAAGCCAGGACTTTTTCACCCAATTCTCCAGGATGGGAATTTGCACCTAATCCTCCAGGTTAGGACTTTTCACCTAGCCCTCCAAGCTAGGACTTTTCACCCAACCCTTCCGAATAAGGACTTTTTCAACACCTAGCCCTCCAAACTAGGATTTTCCACACCTAACCTCCAGGTTAGGATTTTCCAACACCTAGCCCTCCAAGCTAGGATTTTCCACACCTAACCCTCCAAGTTAGGATTTTTCATATCATGCCTAATCCTCGATTAGGACTTAATCATAATCATCATAATCATCACACCTAACCTCCCAGGTTGGGATTTTCCAAATCATGCCTAATCCTCGATCAGGACTTAATCATAATCCACCTAACCTCCCAGATTAGGATTTTCCATATCATAATCATCCTCCTAACTTAAAATCGTTGTCAACATCAAAACAACAATCAAGGCCAGACTGCATCAACAATCTTCCCCTTTTTGTTGTTTGACAACCCGATTTTAAGTTTAGGAATTCTCAATCAATATTCCACTTTAGAGTCATAGGGGAATCCAGATCCTCCCCTACAACATGGTCATTCTAAACTTAACTAATCCACACTCTCTCCCCCTTTGTCGAACACCGAAAAGGGGTAAGAGGGACTGTTAAGATAAACTCCCCCTCAAACCTAGAGGGTCCCAACTCAAAAATGTGATAATTTGTGGAATGATCATGAACACATGTGAAAAGATTAAGGTAAGACATAGCAGTCACATGTATCATATGAATGTGAAATATAGTCTCCCAAAGCATGCCATAATATTCATAAGTATCAAATAGACATGGCAATGTAAGCATGAATATGGCAATCGAACAATCATGCAGAATACAGATATATAATCACATGGCATCAACAATAGAAGATAAGCATGGCACAAAATATATGGGTCAAAGCATGAAAGCATCCAAACACG
>JAGFNQ010004113.1:616138-656615 GCA_024364735.1 Boesenbergia rotunda | reverse complement strand
TGCCTTGATTGGAATGTCCAAGTATGATCATGGAGCCATATACACATATGTTATGCAATGGTTTTCCCCATACTTGGTCACCACCGTGATTATTATCTCGTCAACTTAATTTCTCAATGATGCAATGACATTTTGAGAAATTGAGTTGAACCTAACATCTCACCCCATATCTAGCAAACAAAAACATTTTGGTAACCCTTATAGTTTGTGTGAGATGTTCCCAAAGTTACCCAATTGTTCCCTAACAATTTGAAATAATCATGAAGGGTTTTGACCAAATTTGAACATCATGAAGCGCGACACATTCCCAATTCCCGTCTTAGGAAACTAAATTCACTCTCGGAAAGTGGTTTAGTGAAAATGTCAGCTAGGTTTGACTTTGACTCTACATGTGAGAGTATGATGTTCCCCCTAGCTACATGATCCCTAATGAAGTGGTGTCTTACCTCAATATGTTTTGTCCTAGAATGATGGACCGGATTCTTGGTTAAGTTAATTATGCTAATGTTATCACATAACACTTGTACACCCTGATAACCCAATCCATAGTCCTCTAAGGTGTGGATCATCCACAACAATTGTGATATACACTCTCCCATGGCGATATATGCTGCCTCGATAGTGGAAAGAGCAACACAATGTTGCTTCCGACTCGACCAGCTTACTAAAGACGATCCTAGGAATTGGCAGCCCCCACTAGTGCTTTTCCGGTCCAACTTACATCCAGCGTAGTCAGAATCGGTATAGCCCATCAAATCAAAAGATTCGGTACGGGGATACCAAAGACCTACACCAATTGTACCCTTGAGATATCTCAAAATTCGCTTAACAGCGATTAGGTGAGATTCCTTGGCACAGACTTGATACCTAGCACACATACCTAGCAAATAGTATATCTGGTCGACTAGCTGTAAGGTATAGCAAACTACCTATTATGCTTCGATATTGAGTTAGATCAACGGGTTTACCACTCTCAACATTATCTAATCTTGTGTTTGTAGCCATGGGAGTGGTTACCTCTTTTGAATCACTCATATTGAATTTTTGAAGCATTTCATGTGTATACTTTGATTGGTGCACATGGATACCATCGCGAGTTTGCTTGATTTCAAGTCCGAGGAAGAAAGTCAACTCTCCCACTAAACTCATTTCAAACTCACTCTCCATGTGTCCGATAAATTCACGTAAATAGCCCTTGTTGTTTGAGCCACAAATTATGTCATCGACATATACTTGGGCTACAAATATATTGTCACCATTTCTTCGTAGAAATAGTGTAGGGTCTATTTGACCTCTAATGAAGTCCTTTTGAATCAAGAATGTCGACAACCGCTCATACCAAACCCGGGGTGCTTGTTTAAGGCCATAGAGTGCCTTCTTGAGCTTGTACACGTGGTTTGGATGTTCGGTACTCTCAAACCCTGGAGGTTGTTCGACATAGACTTCTTCCCTAATCAAACCATTTAGGAAAGCCGATTTGACGTCCATTTGAAATAGTTTGAAGCCTCGATGTGCTGCAAATGCAAGCATCAATCGGATGGACTCTAATCGTGCCACGGGAGCATAAGTCTCATCATAATCAAGACCTTCAACTTGACTGTAGCCCTTGGCTATCAAGCGTGCCTTGTTTCTAATGATTTCTCCCTTATGGTTTAATTTGTTTTTGAAGACCCATTTGGTTCCAATAATGGTGGTCTTCTCAGGCCTAGGGACTAAGTCCCAAACCTGACTCCTCTCAAATTGACCTAGTTCATCTTGCATTGCAATAATCCAATCGGGATCATTTAATGCTTCATCAATTTTTCTAGGTTCAATATCGGAAATTAGAGCAACTTCATTAGCCTCATTCCTGAAGAATGATCTAGTCCTAACCCCTTGATGGATGTCTCCAACAATTTGGTCTTGGGGATGACTAGAGGCTAGTCTTGTTTGCCTTGGTGTTGGTGGTGCTTCTTGGATAGGTTCACTAGACACGAATTCAGCCTCAGGGTCCGGCTGATCAATGAGTTGTCTAGGCTCACCGTCATCAGACTCATCACCATCAACAATACTCGGATTTTCATTCAAACTAAGTCTCCTTAGTTCGATTTGAACTCCTTCTACATTATCTGATTGGTCAATTGATTTTGGAAATTCCTCAAACACCACATCAGAAGACTCTTCAACTAGTCTAGTTCTCTTGTTGTAGACTCGGTAGGCTTTACTAACGAGAGAGTACCCGACTAGTATCCCTTCATCAGCTTTTGTCATGAACTTTCCAAGATGATCCTTGGTGTTTAGGATGAACACCTTACACCCAAACACCCTAAGGTGTTTAACCGTAGGTGGTTTTCCAAACCAGAGTTCATGGGGAGTCTTTTCTAAAAACCTATGGATGAGAACTCGATTTTGCACATAGCAAGCTGTATTTACAGCTTCAGCCCATAAGTAACTCGGGAGTGAGTACTCATTAAGCATGCTTCGTGCAGCTTCTTGAAGTGCACGGTTCTTCCTCTCTACAACACCATTTTGTTGTGGTGTTCTAGGAGTAGAGAACTCATGTCTATAACCCTTATCTCGACAAAATTCTAGAAACCTTTGGTTTTGAAATTCACCTCCATGGTCACTTCTTATTGTCTTAATTGTTGATGATTTCTCATTTTCAACCCTTCTACAAAAAGAAATGAAAATATCTAAGGTTTGATCCTTATGTTTCAAAAAGTAAGTCCAAGTATATCTAGTAAAATCATCAATGATAACAAAACAATATCTACTTCCATTCAATGATATGATGGTACTACAATCAAATAGATCCATGTGAAGTAAATCTAAAGCATTGGAAGTACTTACAGTGCTTTTACCTTTATGTGCAGATTTTGTTTGCTTACCCATTTGACACGCATCACATAATTTATCTTTTTCATACTTGATGCTTGGTAAGCCTCGCACTAGTCCCTTGTTGGCCAACTTCCGGATGTTCTTTATGTTCACATGTGCTAGCCTCCGGTGTCAAAGTGTGGACTCTTTTTGTTTTGACATGAAACACTTAGCAAGAGCATTAGTAGCACTTTTAAAAGAAACTTGATAAATATTGTCTACTCTTGCTCCTACTAGTACTGTGTCCAAAGTGTCATTTTGTCTAACTAGACATTGACTTGGTTGGAAGTCAATTGTGTAACCCGTGTCACACAACGGGTTACACAATTGACTGACACTTAGGAGATTAAACTTCATCCCCTTGACTAGAAGGACATTTGAGATTCTAAGACATTCGGATATTTGAATGTCTCCTATTCCTATGACCTTAAGACTACCATTGTTACCAAATGATACATTACCTCTACTCTTCTTGTGAAATGTGGTAAACAATGATCTATCCCCGGTCATGTGTTTGGAGCATCCACTATCAACAAACCAAGTTGATAGATGCTCCCCCTCAATCATAACCTCTTCATCATCCGAAGATGACGAAGCCGCGTTTGAGGAGCTTGAGGTTTCTTCACTGCTCTCCTCTCCAAAATCCATGAGAGCCACTTGCCTTGTGCTCTTCTCCTCCTTCTCATCATCGGATGAACTAGACGATGACACATCCCAAGACGCCTTCAAGGCTTTCTTCTTCTTCTTGGATTTCTCTTCTTTTCTCCTAGGTTTCTCCTCCTTCTTAAGCTTCGGACATTCATTCTTGAAATGCCCTTTCCTACCACACTCAAAGCAAGATGCATTATTCTTATCAAGCTTGAATTCACTAGTGTTACCTCTCCTTTTGAACCGTCGATCTCTTCGCATCATTCTTCGCACGAAGTTCGCCATTTCGGATGAAGAGGAGCCACTGCCATCTTCCTCCGAGGTTGACTCGGATTCGGAGGAGGATGAAGATGATGAAAGATCCTTCTCCTTTTTCTTCTCCTTCTTCTTCTATTGATCCGGTCCCCTGCAACTAAGGCAATCCCCTTTTCCTTGGGGTCTTTGTTAGCCATTTCATGCAATTCCATCTCACAAAATAAATCATCTAACTTTATAATAGATAAATCCTTGGATACTTTATAGGCATCCACCATGGAGGACCACAAAGCATTCCTTGGAAATGCTTTCAAGACATACCTCACAAGGTCGCGATTCTCGACTTTTTCATCAATTGAATGAAGTCCATTAAGAACTTCCTTGAACCAGCTATGAAGTTCACTTATCGACTCATTCTCCTTCATGGAGAGGTTTTGAAGTTGATTGAGGAACAAGTCCCTCTTTGCAATCCTCGAGTCCCGGGTGCCTTCATGGAGCTCTATGAGTTTGTTCCACAAATCTTTTGCACTCGTGAAGGGACCAACTTTGATGAGTTGGTCTTTGTTCATGCCGCATTGTAGAGTGACAACCGCCTTAGAGTCGGCTTCACTTTTCCTTGTTTGTTCGGCAGTCCACCGGGAAGATTCGAGTTCCTTGCCTTCATCATCCTTAGGAGGGATGAATCCTTTCTTCACCGCGAACCAAGTATGGATGTCCATCTTCAAATAATATTTCATCTTTGATCTCCAATATTGGAAGTCGGCGCCATCAAAGAATGGAGGTCGGGTGGTGGAGAAGCCTTCTCTCAAAGCCATCTCGTTGAAGACTCTTGGTTGTTAATCCGTGTATAGAGCCCCTTGCTCTGATACCACTTGTTGGGAACGAGATGGCTATAGAGGGGGGGGGGGTGAATATAGACAATCACTTCCCCTTTAGAAACTTATCGCGATTTCTGCAACTCGATTATTAGTAGCACAGCGGAAAGAATGGAAAACAGAGTACGCAGAAAAACAAATGAGAGCAAAACACACACAACTAGCAAGATTGCTAACAAGGAGGGTTTACAAGGTTCGGAGATAACATGCCCCTACTCCTTGGCGTGCCCTTGAGGTGGGCGATCCCTTGATCGTCGGCAGATCAAGCCCCGGTTAACACCGGATATGAAGCAACCTCCTTCTCGGTGGAGAAACCTCTCCACAGTGTGTTTCAAACAATGATATATAATGAGCACAATGAAACAACAACAAGAAAGATCTTACTCAAACACTTAGCAAGGATTAAACACAGCAAGCTTCCCGAGCTCCACCCAGTGGCGATCTCACGCAGACCCCTGTCTGCTTCGTGTCTTCCCACTGTCGGACTCCAAGCTTCTTGTTTTCTCCTTCAAGCGCTCAAGTATGATGATTGCTCCTCAATAGCTTGCTTAGAATGGTTGAAGAACTCAAGAACAGCAAGCTTGTAGCAAAACGCAAGAACACGAAGAGCTTCAACAAGTATCAACTGTAAGTTCTGTTCAACTCAACTCTCGCGTTCCTTTTTGTTTCTCCGCCAAGCGACGGGTGACACCATCTCTGTAGCTCCCAGCTACTCATCTGCCAACGCCAGCCTCTACTGAGCTATCTCTGGACTCACTGAGCTCCTCAGCCAAGCCCCAGTCTTAGCTCCAGTCCGCAGCTCGCCGTTGCAACCTGAGATGGGAAAAGGGACAAACCTGCTCCAAGGAAAGCACGCCTTGACTTCTCCTTGAGTGTTTGAGTCCTCCCCTGTCACCTGAAACTCAATCAGAGCATTAGAGCAGAAGATCATGCAGCATATCTTATATCATCAGCAAATCCGATACGATCAGACATTCTGACCGCGTCTGACAGTGAATTTGAATTAAAGTGATCGGTCACCAGACTGATCCAGGGTGTGTGGATCGGTCACCAGACCGATCCACTGCTTTGCTGAGATTCCCAGCTCTCGCAGCTATACACTCCTGATCGGTCACCAGACCGATCAGGGTGAATCCTGATCGGTCACCAGACCGATCAGATTGGATCCTGATCGGTCACTCAGACCGATCAGGGCAGATGAACAGTTGTTTTTTAATCAAATCCCAAGATCCCTGATCGATCCCCGGACCGATCCAAGACTCTGATCAGTAAGGGAACTCACTCACCGTTTGCTCCCTGATCGGTCACCAGACCGATCAGGAGTAAGACAGCAAGGAAGCAGCCTGCTCCCTGATCGGTCACTGGTCCGATCAGGAGCCACACAGTAGATTCCCAATCTCACTGTGTGCTCCCTGATCGGTCACCAGTCCGATCAGACATAGCTGGATCGGTCACCAGACCGATCCACTAAGGAGCAGCGTGCCAATGTCCCTGATCGGTCACCAGACCGATCCAGTGACTCAATCCTAGCCCTCCAAGCTAGGAATTCATCCACCTTAGCCCTCCAAGCTAAGGATTTTTCCATCTAACTCTCCAAGTTGAGAATTTGCACCTAACCCTCCAAGTTAGGACTTTTCACCTAGCCCTCCAAGCTAGGACTTTTCACCTAGCCCTCCAAGCTAGGACTTTTCACCCAACTCTTCCGAGTTAGAACATCATCCAACCTAGCCCTCCAAGCTAGGCACCTGACCCTCCAAGCCAGGACTTTTTCACCCAATTCTCCAGGATGGGAATTTGCACCTAACCCTCCAGGTTAGGACTTTTCACCTAGCCCTCCAAGCTAGGACTTTTCACCCAACCCTTCCGAATTAGGACTTTTCCAACACCTAGCCCTCCAAGCTAGGAATTTCCATATCATGCCTAATCCTCGATTAGGACTTAATCATAATCATCATAATCATCACACCTAACCTCCCAGGTTAGGATTTTCCAAATCATGCCTAATCCTCGATCAGGACTTAATCATAATCCACCTAACCTCCCAGATTAGGATTTTCCATATCATAATCATCCTCCTAAACTAAAATCGTTGTCAACACCAAAACAACAATCAGGGCCAGACTGCATCAACAACTATAACATATGTGGTATAAATCACATGCTACGATATTTTTATTTTTACCAAAATGAGTATATGTTTTTCTCAAAATTTAATATCGTTCAGATTTCAATCTAGATGTACCTAATGTCCAATCCTAAATTCAACTTATGAATTACAATCTGACTTTTAACAGGTTCAGTAAATAGTGGGGTCTTTTTTACTCCAATCATTATATAAATAATCTCATTTTGACACAATTATCAAGGTGACCATAACTTATGAGTATGTCTTTATTCATAACCACATAAGTTGTCTCATAATTAATGGTCTTACCTCTATTTATACTTAACAAATAGAGATGATTATCCATGTGAGTGGATCAATCTCAACCTGCTAACATGCTCTCCGAGACTTTAATCAATTATAACAAAAACATTTACATTGAATAGATGATGGGATTTTATATGTCTAGTCGTCTTCACAATATGTTACATTTACGAAGTCACAAAGACTTCACATGTCTTTGAAATGTCTCTTTAATCAATAATTTAGTAAAAAGATTTGCAAGCATAGCTCATGGAGGAATATACACAATATTTATCTTTTTCTTATCAATAATATCTCTTATGCTTGCCTGTGCTATGATATTTGGAATTCTTGATAAAAACTATAGCAACTAGATTGTCAGAGTACACTATAACAGGGCTTTCACTATCCTCAACAATTTTCAGATGTCTCAAGAACTTTTTTAACTAGACAACTTCTTATGCAACCAATGCACAAGCTATACACTCAGCTTTCATTGTCGACATCGTTACATAAGCCTGTTTCGACAGTTCTACACAAGCATGTTTTTTGTTGTTCCATAAGATGACGCCATCATTTAGCAAGAAGGTATAGCCAGATGTGAATTTTTTATTATCAAGGTTCCTTGTGTAATCTACATTTGTGTAGCACTTCAGGCTCAACTTTGATCCTTAGAAACAGAGATAATAATCTGTTGTCCTTCAAAGATATCTTAATATCATTTTCATCGTGTTCTAGTGTCTCGAACTTGGGTTTAACTAGAACGACTAACTAAACTAACAACATAGCTTATATTAGGACGAGTACACAATATAATGTACATTAAACTATGCTATTGTTTTAACCTAAGCTCATTTAAGTATAAGTCAGATTTGTTGATGAAACCTAAGTTCATTTGATTAAACCAATGCCCGTTGGATTAAATCTGGCACATTAGAGCAAATCTAGTCTAATTTAATCCAAACCTAGCCCAATCCTTCAAACTCTCGAGTTCGAGCATCGAGTCCCGACCCCAACTCCGACTGCTGAGTCCCATCTCGATTTGAAACATTGAATCTAATTCTCAACTATCAAGTCGGGATTAGTTCTCCTGAACGGATCTGAATGTTCCTGGGTGGATCACCGAGTTGGTAACGCTGAGTGTTTCTCGAGTAGATGTCGAGTCGAGAAGACGCATTCCCGACTACGTACTCCTGATTGTCTCCCAAGTGAAGGCCGAGTCAGGATGCAAGTCATTGTGACTCGCTATGGGAAGAAATGTCCTGACTATCCCCCAAGTGTTTCGACTGTCATTTGTCGACGAGAAATCACGAAATCGAGATTTCTCAGTGACATCAGAAATTGTAGAATCGTGATTTATATTTCTTGGATCTTATCCATTCTAAGGTATTGTCTCTCCAACAAACTACTTTGATACCATTGTTGACATTGTAAGAAATAATTCGTACAAAACGAAAAAGACTTACAGTGATTGGAGAAGAAATCGGAGAAGAATGTTGCATTGAAGAACTTGCCATTGACAAGAAGCAATCATCAAAATCAAACTGTCTCTTATGGTTCACAAACCAAATCTCTCTTCTATAATTGATCGAACTAATCTTGAATGTTCAGTGCAACAACCCCTTCTTTCTCTTGTGCACCCGGACGAACCTTGTATAGATACCTTACATACACGGGACAAGTCCTTTCTCATTGACCTTGCACAGACCTTACACACAACTTGTCTCGCACGATCTCCATTACCTTGGACGCACACCCCTAACTTTTCTTCTTGCTACTTCCCCATTGCCTATATATATATATATATATATATATATATATATATATATATATATATATATATATATATATATCGGGTAAAATATTTTTTTCTCTTTCTCTATTAATGAAGGAAATTAAATAGATGAGAAAAAAGAGAATGGACATCTTTTCACCTTCCTAACTCTAACTCTAAAGAGCTTATAAACATAATTATAATTCTGAAAGGACGTCTAGGTGAATACATTACCTTTTTTCCCACAATAAACTCTTGAAATTAGCAATTATTTGCGTGAAAACTTATCTATGCCCATTTTATCAAGGGCGATAAAGTCAATATTCCACAGAAGTCAACTGACCACGCAAACAGTATTCCTCCGTGTGAACGCACATTATGGTCTTGGCTACGTTTATTTTAACCCCTGTAGATTTTTTTCAAAAACCCCCTTAGACATTTGGAAATCATCAATTTACCACGTACGTTAATTTTTTGTTTTTGTCTTTTTATGCTATAAAAAATGTCTTTAAAATTTACCAACAATCGTGAGATATTTTGGCCAAAAATGTGAAAGTTTGATAATTTTAAAACTCTAGAGGGGCATTTAAAAAAAAAGTAATCAATTAAAGGGAAGGGAATAATTTCACTAGTTCAACTCCAAGGAATCATAAATGTATACAACTTCTTCCACATGGTGGTGAGCTGATGCTGATAGATGGATAGATAACCCACTGGCACAAGGAAGAAGCTAATCACAAAATTACTCATTTGAGATTAAAGTGTATGATAATATTTATATTATATGTTGATATTTAAATAATAAATAATAGGAGATGATAGTGAAGAAATGTAATTAATTGATGTAATAGTGGAGGGGAAAAAAGTAAATGATAAGAGATATTTTGCTTTAGCAAAGCGATCTTTTATATTGGGAGGTCAGACTTTTAATGAGATATTTTTTGAAAATTAATTATAAAATCTATTAAACTAAATATCTAGATAGGTATCAACTTCACTAACTCGTGAAATCTTTAATTTACATAATAGTGATAAAGCATGAGCTATATTAAAGGTTTTGATTTGTAATAATATTAATAAAAAAATTCTATTATACCTCAAAAATAAAGGCCCTAATCCATACTATGTTTAACGCGTATTGCTTCCAAGTAATCCAAAACCGCGTTATTTCACTACTTCTGGAAGATCACTGCCAAGTTTAAATTGCCCATTCACCTTGAGCAAAACCAAACAACACAATCCGAATCTCTGCAGAGGCACAAGAGAGAAATTAAAGACATGAGCAACAGAAGCAACAAGGTTCAAAGGCGTGGCCAGATCAAGAAAAGAGTGTTTACAGACGCCATCTCCTCCCTCAGTCTGCTGCTGCAATTTGTCAAAAACCTCTGGTACAGCAACAGCAGAAGCATCTGAAGAAATAGTACTGCTTGTGGAATCATCCAGTCACCAGTGATGGGTTATGGAGGATTAAAAAGATAGATCATGTGGAGATAAAATTCATTGAAGGTGAAATTAAATTAGTGCTGTCACTTACTGTCTTCTTTGATTCTTTTGTTGGATACGGTTAGCTATCGTTTACTGTAAATGATCTATACAATTATGTCATGTTGTATTGATCTAATTAATTGGTTTGCTTAAAGCTTTTTTTTTATGCATGTAGAGGTCCTTGTGAAAGTCTTAAGAGATCGAAGAGCTTTAAGGCCAAAAGAGAATCGAAAAAAGAGGATTTTTTTTCTCGATGTTTCAGTTCTCGATATTTCGAATTTAATAAGTTTCTTGATAATCAAAAGTTCAACAAAAACGTC
Organism: Boesenbergia rotunda; assembly: GCA_024364735.1. Classification (NCBI taxonomy): domain Eukaryota; kingdom Viridiplantae; phylum Streptophyta; class Magnoliopsida; order Zingiberales; family Zingiberaceae; genus Boesenbergia; species Boesenbergia rotunda. The sequence continues at coordinate 645,995 of JAGFNQ010004113.1, read as the reverse complement.
GGGTAGGTCCATTTTCTTTTTTTTTTTTTTATCTTCGTAGAAATAGACATCTCCATTTTTTATTCTGAGGAGACATATATCCGATAAAATTATAATAATAATGAGATTACTAAGATGACCTCTATAAAGAATGACCCGTATAAATTTAAGAATGCTAACTATTTTGATAAGTTTCATGAAAGCTTTCGGATTTATTTCGGTTGTCATGGAAAATTTTCTACTTTGAATCTGTTTAAAGATGTTTTTCTTAAAAAAAAAAATCGAAATTATATGTTAAGGTCCTCTCTCTGGAAAAAAATACCTTAAAGGTTTTCTGATCATTGAAATAAATCGAAGGATTAAAACAACGGTAAAGTTGCTTTAAATCTCTAATAGGGAGTCAAACTTTGCATTCACTTTCCACATAAATTTTTGTTTGTTTTCGCTCCCTAATGGAACTGAGTATAAAAGAGTAAAAATTGAATATACATCAGTGAAAATTGAGTATAAAAGAGTGAAATTTGAGTATAAAAGAGTGAAAATTGAATACAGGGTTATTGATGTGGTGGATGCAAACTGTCATACTCAATTTTCTAACTTTTATACTCAATTTTCTTCAAATAATACTCACCAAACATTACATCAGAGACTGCATGCAAAGAAATGTTTGGGTAGAGATTGTATGCAAAGTTGACTTGATAAGTGGAGAGTTTAGGAAAATTTATCCTTAAAACAAAGGATATTTATTATTATTATTTAAAAAAAAAAGGTTTTGCCTCCTATTTATCACTGCATAGACAAGATAGCTGACGTTGACCCTTCTACTCACTGCTAGGTTAGCAGGAGATCGTCATCCAATACGCCATTTATATTTCTTGTTAAATTAATCAGCGTTTTTTAAAGGGTTTTCTATTTCTTCTTAAGTCGCACGGAAAACTTTGATAAATAGGACTGAAACGTGAAAACTTTGATTTGACACAATGCATTTAGTCAACTGAAAAAAAATGAAATCCAATTGCGTTAACTCTACGTTAAATCCGTGGTCGTCCTTGCTGCGTGTGGAGTACGACTAATCTTTTAATAATGTTTAATTATAAGCTTTAATATTTGCAAGAAGAATGAGGTTGCTTATCCGATTTATTCCGACGGTCGATGAAAAATTTTCGTGTAGCCGAATCGATTACTCGAGGTTGATTGAAAAAATCTCGTTAATTATTTTTTTTAAAAAAATGAGATTGCTTAGATTATTGAAAACTAATTAATTCATGAGAATAATATATATATACGCTCCTATGCGCTACATACGTTTTGGTTTTTATTTTATTTTTCAAAATTTAATTTTTTCTCAAATAAATTATTTTTTTTTAAAAAATAATTTTATAAAATTAATTTATTCTCTCTGCCTCCCCTCTCTCTCGTCCATTTTCGAAGAAACGACCACTCCTTCGTCGTCGCGCCCACCGACGACGGCCGAAGCGTGCTCCTATCCTTGCTCGTCGATCCTCTTCTGATGGAGCCGATCCTCTCCTGCAATGCCGACGGGTGATGATGGATTCACCTATCCCTATATATATACTATTCCCTTGCGGGGGAAAAAAACACACCCTGCGTGACATCCTCATTGGTAGCGCTCGCGACATCCCTGTTGGCACAGCAGAGTCTTTTTTTCTAAAATTAAAAATTTCTCAAAATAATAATTTAGAAATTGAAATTAATTTCTAAACTCCCCAATTTATCTTTGCCTCTCTCGCGACAAAGAAACAATGAATGGGCATCTACCCTAGCTCGTCCCTGCCCTCCCTCTCTTGCGAGGAAGACATCACACAAGGGTGAACCCTAGTTTGCCGCCGCCCTCTCTCTTCGCCACATGAGTCGACCTTCGAAGTGAAGAAGGGGCCGATGTCCTCCCTCTCTCTCATCGATCTCCGAAGCAAAGAAGGGGTTGGTTGCTGTCGGTCAAAATTCCGTCCGCGATCACGACGGGCGAAGGGAGGTAACGGGAGACGATAGGCGGCGACCATGCCGAGCTACGATTGGCAACTGGCTAGAGGCGGCAGGAGCTTTGCTCGAGGCCGAGGAAGAAGTAATGACAACAATCAAGGTAGAGGCCAAAGGTATGACAAAAGAAACGTAAGATGTTATACTTGTAACAAATTTGGACATTATGCAACGGAATGCCGCTCTAACAATGTGCAAGAAAATACTAATTACGAATCAAAAGAAGGCAATAGCAATGATGTGTTTTTGCTAGCAAGGAAGGATGGAGATTCCACAAACAAGAATTTGTGATATTTAGACTCCGGGGCAAGCAATTATATGTGAGGGCGTAAAGATATGTTTGCCGAGTTGGACGAAACGGTGAATGGACAAGTCTCATTTGGAGACGCTTCCAAAATCCAAGTAAGAGGCATTGGTAAGATTCTCATCAAACTTAAAGATGGAGCTTACACATATATTACCAATGTTTATTATTTGTCCGACATGAAAATTAATATCATTAGCCTTGGACAATTGCTTGAAAAAGGTTTTAATATGCAACTAAAGGATGGTAGTCTTCGTTTGAGAAAGCAAAACAAACTTATTACTCATATTTCTATGTCTAAAAATATGATGTTTTCTCTTAATATTAATCATATTACTGCAAAGTGCTTAAGTGCATGCATGAAAAACAGTACATGACTATGGCATATGAGGTACGGGCATGTGAACTTCAGAGCTCTAAAGCTTCTTTCAAGCAAAGGAATGGTGAATGGTCTTCCTCATATTAATGCTCAAGAAGATATTTGAGAAGGGTGTATTCTTGGCAAACACCCAAGAGCAAGATTTCCAAATGAATCGCACAACAGAACAAAGAAGCCTCTTGAACTCATTCATACAGACATATATGGGCCAATCACTTTGGCCTCCTTTGGAGGTCGTCGATATTTCCTAACTTTTATTGACCATTTCAGTAGAAAAACTTCGGTCTATCTTTTGATGAATAAAGACGATGCTTTTGAGAAGTTCAAGGAATTCAAAGAATTGGTAGAAAATCAATCCGGCTATACTATCAAGGCGATGCGGTCAAATCGTGGTGGTGAATTCACATCAAAAGAATTTGAAAAATTCTGCAAAAATCATGGCATCTGGAGGCCTTTAACCGCACCTTACTCCCCTCAACAAAATGGAGTTGCCGAAAGGAAGAACCGAATTATGCTTGACATGGTTCGAAGTATGCTAAAAACGAAAGAAGTGTCTAAAGAACTTTTGGCCGAATCGGTAAACTGTGTTGTATATTTGCTAAATAGATGTCCTGCAGGGAATCTAGAAGGAGTTACACCTCAAGAAGCATAGACATGATACAAGCCTTGTGTATCTCATTTGAAGAACTTCGGGTGTATTGCCTATGCACACATTCCGGATCAACGAAGAACGAAGCTTGATGACAAAAGCTTACCTTGCATTTTTATTGGCTACGATGCAAGATCGAAGGCTTACAGACTCTATAATCCAGTGAACAAAATGGTTATCATAAGTAGAGATGTTGAATTTCAAGAAGATAGTTTTGGAATTGGAGCACTAATATGGCGATGATTCAAGAAGAAGAGCAAATGAAGGAGAAAGAACCAACTCCACCACTGTCGCCTACCTCTTCATCATCCTCGGATGAAGAAGATCCTCCTCCACAAAAGACAAGGAGTTTTCAAGAATTATATGAGATGACAACTCCATTTAATCTCATTTGACTTTATGCTAATGAAGAAATTGTATCTTTTGAAGAAGCTAATAAAGATAGCAAATGGAAGAAAGACATGGATGAAGAGATGAAGGCAATCGAGAATAATGAAACTTGGCATCTTACTACTTTGCCTAATTGCCACAAACCCATTGATGTGAAGTGGGTTTATAAAGTGAAGAAAAATGCTCAAGGAGAAATAGAATAGTACAAAGCGCGACTTGTGGCAAAAGGCTACAAACAAAAGGCCGGCATTGACTACGACGAAGTGTTTGCTCCCGTTGCTCGAATGGAAACTATAAGGTTGATAATCTGTTTAGCCGCTTAACTAAAGTGGAGAATATTTCAGCTTGATGTCAAATCGACATTTCTTAATGGCTACATAGAAGAAGTCTATGTTGAACAACCGGTTGACCACATCATGGGGGGGGGGGCAAGAAAGCAAGGTGTTGAAGTTGAAAAAAGCTCTTTATGGCTTGAAGCAAGCACCGAGAGCATGTAATTCAAGAATTGATGCATACTTCAAAGAAAATGGTTTTATGCAATGCCCTTATGAGCATGCTCTTTATGTAAGAGCAGATAATGATAACATCTTATTGGTATCATTATATGTAGATGATCTTATTTTGACAGGAAGTTCACCTCAAATGATAAAATGTTTAAGAAAGCTATGAAAAGTGTTTGATATGACTGGTATGAGACTTATGTCCTACTTTCTTGGCTTGGAGGTGAAACAAGGAGTTGATGACGTACATATTTATGACCCAAGAACAAAATGCAAAGGAGGTCGTTAAATGATTTAGAATGGATTATTGTAATCCAAGTAACACACCAGTGGACTGCGGAACAAAGCTATCCAAGGGTGACGAAGGAAGGATAGTTGATCCCACACTTTTCAAAAGCTTGGTAGGAAGTTTGCGGTACTTAACTTGTACTCGACCGGATATATTATATAGAATCGATCTTGTGAGTAGGTTCATGGAGGAGCCTAAAGAGACTCATTGGAAGGCGGCCAAGCAAATCCATCGTTATGTCCGAGGTACTCTAAATCATGGATTATTTTATTCTCACTCTAACAATTCTCAACTTGTTGGATATTCGGATAGATTGGAGTGGAGACTGTGACGACCGGAGAAGCACTTCCGGCTTTGCGTTTTTCGTTGGGAGATACTGCATTTTCTTGGATGCCAAAAAAACAACCTATTATTACTCTTTCCGCTTGTAAAGCAGAGTACATTGCGGCATCCTCATGTGTTAGTCATGTTATATGGCTAAGAAGTTTGCTAAAGGAGATAAAATTTGAACAAAATGAAGCAACTCAAATTTGCATTGACAACAAATCGGCAATTGCATTGGGAAAGAATCCAGTATATCATCAAATAAGTAAGCATATTGATGTTCATTTTCATTCTATTAGTGAACATGTGAAGAACAAAGATGTGGAGCTAGTCTATGTGAAGACTAAAGATCAAGTTGTTGACATTTTTACCAAGCCACTGAAGTTTGAAGATTTCATTAAGATGCGGAATCTACTTGGAGTCACAAAATTAAGTTTAGGAGTGGGTGATGAAAAATAAACTTAATTAATTATGGATACAAATGAGATGGTAGCCATATGGATAAGGTGGAAAGTTGATATTGATAAGATAAGAATTAGTTAAAATAGATGAGGTATGGTCTAGATTCAATGTATTTGAGGATAGTACTTATCCAATAAGCCTATAAATATGTAATGTTTTTAAGATATTTGAAATGTGAAAATTTTGAGTAGTCTACCTACATCTCGTTTGCCTTTTTCTACGAAGTTTTTTCCCCTTCTCATTTCCCAATAAAGTGGTATCAGAGCCATGTCGATGCTTCCTATCCCTTGTCTTGCTGACTTGAAGTATGGTAATTGGAGTATCCAAATGAGTGTCTTACTTGAGAGCGAAGGCTTGTGGGATATTGTTGAAGGAGGGTATAAAGCACCTCAAGAAGGAGTCGACCAAACGGAGGCATAGAGGACGGCAATGGCAGAACAAAAAAGAAAAGATAAGAAAGCTCTTTTCTTTATCTATAAAGCTCTTAATGAAGCTATTTTTGAGAAAGTAGCCGAAGCTACAACTTCCAAGAAGGCATGGGAGATCCTACAAGTAGCATACAAAGGTGATGAAAGAGCAAAAAGTATTCACCTTCAAATCTTGAGAGGGGAATTTGAATGGTTGGAGATGAAAGAGTCTGAAAGTGTATCAGTCTATTTTACAAGGGTATTGGTCATTGTCAACCAATTGAAAAGAAATGGCGATGACATTGAAGATAGTCGCATCATAGAGAAAATTCTACGCTCGTTGGAGCCAAGGTATGACTATGTAGTTGCGGCCATAGAAGAATCAAAAGTTGTGAAAGAAATGAAGGTGCAAGAACTATTAAGCTCTCTACAATCTCATAAAGCAAGAATGCAAAGAAGACAGAGAGAACCTTTGGAGCAGGCTCTACAAACCAAGCTCATGATTGTTGACCAGAAAGAAGAGTCAAATATTGAAGGTTCGCAAGAAAACGGTGGTGGCCATGGTGATTGTTGGATCGAGAAAACACGATAGAGGGGGGGGGGTGAATATCATGAAAACGTTTCGGATTAGAAAAGAGAATGCATAGCGGAAAATTAAAACAAAACAGACATGAACAGAAGGATTTTTACTTGGTTCGGAGTCGCGGTCGGCTCCTACTCCAAGGCCCACGGTCCTTGACCGTTTACTGCGGGCAATTCTATATGTGCGCAAATCTTTACAGAAAAATGTTATAGTTGTAGTCAGTAAATAAAATTAAACTCTTCGTTACTGACGCTCGGTGTGGATCGTGCTTCGGAGCAGAGGGTCGACGCTTGAATCTCGAGTTTGGAGGTTTTCGGAGCAGAGCGCTTGAGTCGAAGAGCGTAGAAACGTTGGAAAAGTTGATTGCGAAGCCTTAGGGGTCGAGCCCCTTTTATACTGCTCCTGGGGGCGCTCGGGATGCTGGGGGCACTCGACACGTGCCTTCGGATCCAAGAACTCTCATCCGAGGCTCGGTCAGAGCTTATCCCTCCAAAATCGGGCTCGGAGCTGACGGGGGCGCCCGGGACACTGGGGGCGCCCCGGTTGACTTGGTCTGCTGGCTTCTCGACTGAGTTGCTTCGATCGCTCGGTTGGCTTGGACCCAGGGCACCCGAGGCATCCAGGGCGCCCGGGACACTGGGGGCTCCCGGGAGCTTGAGGGCGCCTGGCCCAGTGAGCTTCCGAAGCAAACTTTGCTTAACTGCTCGTGTGGCTTTGACCTTGGGCGCCCGGGACCTCCCGGGGCCTAGCCTAGCTGCTGCCCCTCTCCTTTGGGGCGTTCTGAGCTGCAGAAACACGTTCCTTTGTTCCCTGCATCCAAGGTCAGTTCCACAACAAAACAAGGCAAGAATATACATAAGTTTTTACAGTCGTAGCTGTCTTAGTTCTGACTTTGAGTCTCCCAAATGGAACCCTAGGTCGAACCGACTCCTACTGTTCCCTCGACGGGGAATGCGTCCTCACCTACTCCTCTCAGGAGAGTTTACCTTTTGCCAACCGGCTCCTCCGGTTGGACTTTTGCCTAGCAGTCCTTCGCCAGGTGCCTAGCAGCCCTTCGCCAGCTCTTCGGTACCAAGCAGTCCTTCGCTCGGTGCCTGGAAGTCCTTCGCCAGGTCTTAGACTCCTAGCAGCCCTTCGCTAGGTGCCTAGAAGCCCTTCGCTAGGTGCCCAGCAGCCCTTCGCCAGGTCTTAGGGTTTCGATGCCTAGCAGTTCTTCGCTAGGTGCCTAGCAGTCCATCGCCAGGACTTCTTTCTGCACACTTAAGTAACATATTAGATCAAAATAACATCTTAACTTTTGAACCCTTTGCCATTATCAAAACCCAGGTTCGACTTAGGTGTTGCCTACACCAACAATCTCTCCCTTTTTTTATTTATGATAACCCGGTTCAAAAAGTTAAGTTTTAAACAAAAACCGAAATGAATTCGAATTTCATTTCCTCCCCTGGAAGGAATCTCCCCTTAGATTTTTTAACGGTTCGTGGGGTTTGAAAAAAATTTTCTAAGTCTAATAGGGAAATTATTTTTCAATACTTAGAATCTTTTCCAAAAAAATGGAAGTTAGAAAACAAAAAAAATTTTGGGTTGGAAAACACTGTAAGTTAGAAATTATTTTCCAAAAACAATTTTTGAGTTGAGCACCTGGAAAATTTGTCCTTAGATAATTTACACTTAGAAAATTTTTCAAGTCAATACTTAGTTTTGGCAGTTTAGAAAAATTTTCTAAACTTCTTAGTTTTTTACACTTAGATAAACAGAAGTTTTCAGGAAAATTTTGAAATTAAACTTAGAAACTTTCTATTAGAGACATTTAAGATTTTGAAAAGCAGCTTAAGTAATTTTGAAAATTGACTTAAGTCAAGTGCTAAGAAACAGTTTTGAAATCAACTTTTTGAAATAAGGAAAATTTTTTTAAACCTTCTCTCCTTTCCAATCTCTCCCCCTTTGCCATATATCAAAAAACAATATAGCAAAATAATAAAAATATAGCAAAAGAAGTGATGTGCTGTACTGAACCAATTTAAGGCATAAACTGGACTAAATCAATTTGAATTATCTCTTTCGCGTCCTGTCTAACCCAATTAGCTACTTACTAACTGTTAGAAACAGTAGTTTTCGCTAAGGTTAGTCAAGTTAAGTGTTTTGTTCAAGTTAGATTTTCTAAGCTTGACACTTAACTTGATTACTGTGTTTTTTGTATTTAGTGCCCCAATTACTGTGGATGCACTGACTTAAAACATCTTGAATTAAGGCAAAGACCTAAGCATCTCAACCCATTCTAGGTTATCACTCAAAAGTACCCTAAGGTGCTTGTGAGATGCTGACTTCTAGATTTATAGGTGCATGCAGTTCTAGGGTTAGGGCCTAGGCTAAGTCCATTTGCGAAAAAGCCCTAGTTTTGAAGGGGGTAAATTTTTTTAAAAAAAACTAAGTCAAAAAAAAATTTATTTAAAAATGCAGAAATGATTTTTCAAAATTAAGTAAGAACGTAATAAAACAGTTTTACCGAAAAAAACAGAAGTAGAGTGAACCTATTCTACTAAGCATAATCCTAACTGCCTTCTTAGTGAGCTGAACTCAGACTCAGGTAGGGGTTTGGTGAATATGTCAGCTAAGTTAGATTTAGAGTTTACATGCTTAAGGACTATCTCACCCCTGGCTATATGATCTCTTACGAAGTGATGTTTAACTTCTGTGTTTAGTTCTCGAGTGTTGGATTGAGTTCTTAGTTAGATTAATTGAGCTTATATTGTCAATGTAGACTTGAGTTTGGGTGTAGTTAAGCTGGAAGTCCTTGAGAGTGTGCATCATCCATAAGAGTTGTGCTACACATTCTCCTAAGGCAACATACTCAGCTTCAGTTGTGGATAGAGCTACACAGTGTAAGATCGTTTCCGGTACGCTAGAGGGGGGTGAATAGCGTTTCTTTGATTCTTTCAACCTACGTTGTTAGTTTGCACAGCGGAAATACAAGATAATAAAACCAACAACAAAGAACAAACGCTAACAAACCGTATTTAGTTGGTATCCACCCCGGCCGGGTGACTAATCCAACAATCCTTCGGTGGATCACTCCCCGGATAACCTCGGGCTAGCCCTCGTCGCTCCTTGTGGGTGGAGAAAGCTCGCCACAACACCTCGGACACTATCTGGTCATAAAAGACTACTAACACGCTTTATCCAAGCGAGTTTCGTCAAGAAACTCAGCCACCACGACGTCCTCTTTAAATAGGACTCGGGGCTGATTTTTCGCTACCAGTCGACTGCCCCCAGGGCAGTCGACTGGTGCCAGCCAAATTCGACCGTTGACGCTCCCAACGTTCGAATTTGCCAGCTCACCAGCCACCTACCAGTCGACTGCCCCCAGGGCAGTCGACTGGTCCCTAGCTGAACCCTTTCCCGAGTACATTCACACGGCACTCGATCCTCACGACTCGACTGACTCCTCCTCCGCAGCCTCGACTGTTGCCTTCACGCCCTCTTCATCTTCGGCCCTCGTCCCTCGGATGCGCACGCAAGCCTCCAGCTTGCATCCATGCCACCCTTCACGTACACCTTGAAGTCCGCGCCCATCAGCTCATCGTCCCTGCACTCCATGGTCCCTCAGATGCGCACGCCAGCCTCCAGCTGGCCTCCATGCCATCCTTCACCGTACTGAGGCCGTCCAGTCAGGTCCATATGCGTAACCTGTACAACCTGCACACTTAACATACGCATATAAGAATACAAGGCAAAACCTAACTTAAACCCTTTGCCTAAACATCAAAACCTTATGGTCACTCCAGACCATCTTAGGGCCGATTGCTCCAACAATCTCTCCCTTTTTGATGTTTGGCAATCCGTTTAAGTTAGGAAAGCAAGATAGTAGTAAATAGCAAAAACCATGCTAAATGAATGCATATGCAATGCATAACTGGATCCTATCCCAAGGTATCCCACACCTAACCCTCAAAGTTAGGATTTTCACCACCTAACCCTCCAAGTTAGGATTTTCCCACACCTAGCCCTCCAAGCTAGGATTTTCACCACCTAACCCTCCAAGTTAGGATTTTCCAACACCTAGCCCTCCGAGCTAGGACTTTTACCACCTAACCCTTCAAGTTAGGATTTTCCAACACCTAGCCCTCCGAGCTAGGACTTTTCCCACCTAACCCTCCAAGTTAGGATTTTCTACCAAACCGGGCTTTTTAAAGCTTCTCCCAAGCTCCCCCTTATACTGGACTTACAAAGGCTTTTTAAGAACCTCTCCAAGGTTTCCCTTATGCCAAAAATGGAGCAAACATGCTCCCCCTTAATCTTAGCTCACCCTAAACCTAGGGTTTCTAGCAAAGGTAAGTTTAGTTTCCTAACTTAAACCCAAACCAAACTTTTCCCCCTTTGCCATACATCAAAAAGACCCCAATAATATCCCAATTATTGGTTCTTTTAATCCCCAATGATGCTAAACACAATATACTAAACCCCCGTACACTTGTTTCTTATCATCTGGACCAAAGTCAGCTGCTGGATACCCACACCAGCCCTGACCAGTCGACTGCCCCTAGGGCAGTCGACTGATACTCTGATTTCAGTCTTTTCTGGCCAAATTCAGAATTGCGCCAGAAATTCCACAAATCTCCAAAAATTCCTAAATTTTGTGGAGAACATTGTGGTACCCATACCCACTTGGGAAAAATACATCTACCCATGTATCTATCACCATTCCCAAGTTTGACACAAAACCCAAAAATTTCAAAATGAAAATCAAGACAACTAGGAGGCTACCTCCCCCTTTACCCATGCCTTCTCCCAATTTTCATTTTTCCCAGGTCAAGTTCTACCCAACTTAACCTCTTAGACACCACGTTGAGTCATGCACAACCCAACACCCGAGTTCTTCCCCCTTTGACACTCTTGTAGCATTGCCCGAGGCAATCTTTCCCTAAGTGCCATAAAGAACTCAACAAAAGTCTAAAAACTCTAAAGTTTGCAAGCACACTTGCTAGGATATACTCTATCCTAGAAAAATATGATATCATGGAAATATCAAGTGTGCTTGACTTTTGATACACATCTAAGTTCCTTAAAAGATTTGGCATTTTGAAATTAAGTCATTACTCCTTGTGTTTGCCTCTTCTAACCCTTTCAAATTGACATAAGGAATTGTCCTCAACTCTAAGGTTTATCCATAATTCCAAGTGTTTTTGAAAAACCCTTCAGAAATCACTTATTAACACTCTGCCCTCACTGATCAGTCGACTGCCCAAATGGCAGTTGACTGCAAAAACATACAGTGTGCTTTTTGGCTCGGACCAGTCGACTGCCCCCAGGGCAGTCGATTGATACCTGATTTTCAAGTTTTCAGGCCGAAATTCAGAAATGCCCTAAAAATTCTACAAATCTCCAAAAATTATGAAATTTCGTGGGGAGATTTGTGAAGCCAATATCTACTTGGGAAAAATATGTTTCCAAATAAATGTACTCCAAATCCCAAGATTGGCACGAAATCCTACTTCTTCTAAAAAGTATCAAATGAGCTCGTCCTAAAAGTGCTAATTCTCACTTCTCTTCAATACATCCACTTCACCTTGATCACAATTCTTTTCTACCACTGAAATACATGGTATTCCACCATTAAACCTCAATTTTGTGAATTATAGCTCCCTTTTCACCTTTTCTCCCTAAATTCTCCTTTTGATGTGCCAAAATCTAGGATTAAGACTTACCCAAGTCTCTCAACCCTTTGTGGCACATTTCACCTAATTTTCTAAGGGAGAAACTTTTGAGATCCATTTACCATGGACCCCAAAGGCTCCTAGAGCTCCCCCTTGAGCTCTTAGCCTTAGCCACCTCCCTAGGTGACTCGATCCACACTAGGCCACACCGATGTGGCACCGGTGACTCTTGGCCTACAAAATTGACCTTTTTAACCTTGGACACCTTGTCCTTGGTTAGGTCACTCTCTTTACCCTTGGCTGGCATCCCCTTGCCACCCTTGGACCTTCCCTCCTTACTAAGATTATATGTTTTCCCAACATACTTCTTTCCATTGCCCTTGGAGGTCTTAGATCGGTACCCTAATTTCGATCTATCATAGTTGGGTTTGATGCTACCCAACACCATGTCTAAGCCCTTAGATCCAACCGTGAATCTTTCTAGGACCTTTTCTAAAGTATCAAGCCTTGCTCTCAAGGCTTGATTTTCCCTTTCTAGACTTTTAATTTTGGAGTCCATATGCCCACTTTGGACATCCCTAAAACTATCCATTTTTTTAGGCACATTCTTTCCCTTCTTGGGATTAGTGCCATGATCCTTAGATATAAAGGTCCTAGATTTACCATGATGCATGCTTTTCTTAGAATATGTATCTACCTTGTTATCCTTATTCCTATCATGATATTTAAAACCAAAGTTATGTACCATTAAGTAATTTTCATGAGTTCTAGCATGCATGGGTGGGTAATTAACATGATTTTTGAAATGTAAAGAAGAACATGAAATCAATTTTCTTTTTGAACTAGGGTTAGAGGGTACCTCCCTTACCCTTGTAGTCCTTCCTTGTTGTGAGCTTCTTCTCTTCTTTCTTTCTTCTTTTTCCCATCTTCTTAGATGCTCCATTTTCTTTATTTCACCTTTCTTTGGGCACTTGGTGTGGTAGTGCCCTAGCTCACCACATGTGAAGCATCTAATCTTCATTTTTCTCTCTTGGGCTCCTCCATTTCTACAATTTATGTTAGATTCAAATCGAATGGACCCGGGTTTAGAAGTTACCTCTCTTTTACCTTTTGGGCACTTGTCCTTGTAGTGCCCCTTTTCATTACACCCAAAGCATGTAATGTGATCCTTTTTCTTGGCTTTGGTGGAGGTAGATGCTAGGATGACTACTTCTTCAACTTTTGACGACGTGGAGGCTTCCTCTTGATCATGTGTAGATGAGGGTCTCTCCTCCCCCTCAATCCTTGAGGTGGTGACCTCTTCTTCTTCTTCTCTTGAGGAGGTCGATGATCTATCACTTAGCTCCTCCTCCTCACTTGAAGAAGTTGACACTTCACTTGATGTAGTGGATGACTCATTTCTCTCCTCTTCTTGAATCATGAGGCTCACTTCATTGGAATCTTCTTTTGACTTAGCTTGGATGGTGTTCTTATGAAAATCTTCTATTTTGCTCCATAATTCGCACACATTTTCATATGTCCCTACACCACTCAAGACATTGTTAGGCAAAACATCAATTAATATATCTATTACCTTCTTGTTTGCCCTAGAGTAGTCTTGTTGCTCTTGAGTCCAATTTTTGGGACGAAGTTTCTTTCCATGCTTGTCCTTTGGAACTTCGAAGGGCTCTTCAAGCGCAATTCGACATGCCCAATCCATTCCGAACCACGTCTCGATCCTCGCCTTCCAATATGCAAAATCTTCACTGTTGTAGGCCGGTGGTGTGTAGATCTCATCCCCAAGTGGACCTTCACCTTCCATTTCCTCTAGCGTATGCTCCCTCGGCGGTTAGTCCGATCAAGAGCGGTCCTTCGCTCTGATACCAATTGTAAGATCGTTTCTGGTATGCTAGAGGGGGGTGAATAGCGTTTCTTTGATTCTTTCAACCTATGTTGTTAGTTTGCACAACGGAAATACAAGATAATAAAACCAACTACAAAGAACAAACGCTAACAAACCGTATTTAGTTGGTATCCACCCCGGCCGGGTGACTAATCCAACAATCCTTCGGTGGATCACTCCCCGGATAACCTCCGGCTAGCCCTCGTCGCTCCTTGTGGGTGGAGAAACCTCGCCACAACACCTCGGACACTATCTGGGCACAAAAGACTACTAACACGCTTTATCCAAGCGAGTTTCGTCAAGAAACTCAGCCACCACGACGTCCTCTTTAAATAGGACTCGGGGCTGATTTCTCGCTACCAGTCGACTGCCCCCAGGGCAGTCGACTGGTGTCAGCCAAATTCGACCGTTGACACTCCCAACGTTCGAATTTGCCAGCTCACCAGCCACCTACCAGTCGAGTGCCCCTAGGGCAGTCGACTGGTCCCTAGCTGAACCCTTTCCCGAGTACATTCACACGACACTCGATCCTCACGACTCGACTGACTCCTCCTCCGCAGCCTCAACTATTGCCTTCACGCCCTCTTCATCTTCGGCCCTCGTCCCTCGGATGCGCACGCAAGCCTCCAGCTTGCATCCATGCCACCCTTCACGTACACCTCGAAGTCCGCGCCCATCAGCTCATCGTCCCTGCACTCCATGGTCCCTCAGATGCGCACGCCAGCCTCCAGCTGGCCTCCATGCCATCCTTCACCGTACTGAGGCCGTCCAGTCAGGTCCATATGCGTAACCTGTACAACCTGCACACTCAACATACGCATATAAGAATACAAGGGAAAACCTAACTTAAACTCTTTGCCCAAACATCAAAACCTTATGGTCACTCCGGACCATCTTAGGGCCGATTGCTCCAACACACAGTGTTGTTTTCTACTGCACCAACTTACAAGACTATTTCCTAACAGTTGGTAGCTTCCACTTGTACTCTTTCTATCTAATTTACAACTAGCATAGTCAGAATCCGAGTATCCTGACAAGTCAAAGATTGAGGTCCTAGGATACCAAATCCCTACATTTAGGGTGCCCTTAATGTATCTTAGTACTCTTTTTAGGGCTGCTAAGTGTGTTTCCTTAGCACAGGTTTGATATCTAGCACACATTCCCACAGCAAAAAGGATATCAGGTCTGTTGGCTGTAAGGTACAGTAGATTTCCAATCATACTTCTATAAAGTTTAAGGCCTACTGGTTTACCATCAGGGTCACTATCTATTTTTACATTTGTTGCCATGGGGGTACTTATGCTTTTGGAGTTGCCCATAAAGTGCTTTAGTGAGTTTGTACACATGGTCAGGCCTTTCTAAGTCCTTAATGTAGATGCAATCATACCCTAAATGAGAAGTTCCGATGATTGACAGTTCTTTAAGTTTAACCTAATACATTGGATCTAACATTGAGATTTAGTGTGCAGTAATGCAAGAAGTCCAAGGAATGGTCGGAGACCGAATTCTTGGCATGAAGACCCGGAGTTGAGGAAACTCCAGGCAGGAAGTCCAAGGGATGGTCGGGGACGGAACTCTTGGCATGAAGACTCGATGCTGGGGAGGCTCCAGGCGTGAAGTCCAAGAAACGAGAGGTTTCGCTGGCACAAGGTAATCGGATCCATTGGAAGGTCTTCAATCGATCCAGGTGTGAACTCCAGGCGTGAAGTCCAGAGTTGAGCGTATCAATTGATCCACCAATCGATTAGAAGATGACTAATCGATTGGTGAATTGATTCAGGTTGATTCTATGCGGAAACAAAAGATTCTGTAATCGATTCATGAATCGATTACGAGTGATTCTGCCCGCAAATAAAATGCTCCATAATCGATCCACCAATCGATTTAGAATCCCTGTAATCGATTGGTGAATCGATTATAAGCTACTCTGTGCGCAGACAGAACGCTCCGTAATCGATCATGCAATCGATTCAGGATGCTAATCGATCAGCCAATCGATTCAAATTCAAATGGCGTAATCCCAGCCATTCATCCGACATCCGTATTGTTCAACGGCTACATGGTAATCGATTGAGGCTTCTCACCAATCGATTCAGGAAGCAGAGAAGACAGTTATAAGCGGAAAATCAAGCACAAACAGAACAACTGTTCTATTGCAATTTGGGCTAGGGTTTTGGTGCTTCAAGTTCTTTGCTCAAGCTTAAGTTTCCAACACCTTCATCAAGCAACCAAAGGAAGGAGAACCAAGCCTATTGTGTAATACTTCTTTCTCTTCTTCTTCTTTGTGTTGGTCATTGTGAAAGCTTTCAAGGGTGTTGTAAAAGGGTTTCTCCACCCTCGGTGTTGTTCCGAGAAGGAGGTTCGATAGTAGAATCTGCGATCGGTGGTGTGGACCCTTGGATTAGTCACCTCAAGGAGGTGGAGACCAAGTAAATCTAAGTGTTAGCATTGGATTTGGAAGTGTGTGTGTTTTGATTTCTGCTTGGAAGAAGAAGAATCAACTAAAGTGAGCTATTCACCCCCCTCTAGCTCTACCGATCCCCAACAAGTGGTTTCAGAGCGGGGTCGCTTCGGAGGACTCACACCTAACGAAGCAAGTGTTTGAGCTGCGAGGATGTCTTTGAAAGAGGGCCACAGCATTACACGACCACCTTACTATGAAGGGAACAACTTCGCATATTGGAAGAGTCGCATGGAAAATTATCTCATGACTGAAATCGACAATTGGTTTTCTGTTACGGAGGGGTTTGTTGCGCCAACACAAGATGGAAAAATTCTGGTATCATCCAAGTGGGCGGCTGAGCAAAAGATGAAGGCGCAAGCAAATGCTAAAGCCACGGTAACTCTTCAATGTGGATTGAGCTCGGAACAACTAAACAAAGTCGGTCCATTTAAGAGTGCTAAAGAGTTGTGGGATAAGCTAATTGAGCTAAATAAAGGCATAAAAGATTCAAGAATTACCAAAAGGGACCTTCTTATAAACCAATTGCAAAATTTTGTGATGAAGGAAGGAGAAACCGTAAGTCAGTTACATGGAAGGTTTAAGGAGCTTCTCAATGGCCTTCATTCGGTTGGAGAAAGTGTGGAAAACCGTGACCTCATCAGGTATGCACTAAAATCCTTCCCAAGAAACTCCTTATGGTCATCAATGGTTGATGCTTATAAGGTTTCAAGGGATTTATCAATTGTCAAGCTAGATAAACTATTTTATGAACTAGAATTGCATGAACAAGCTAATATAAGTCATAAGGAGAAAGGTATTGCTTTGGTTGCAGGTGAAAGAAGCAAGAAGAAAAATAAAGAGAAGAAGAAGGAGAAGAAGGAAGAATCCTCCTCATCCGAGTCCGAGCAAGATAGTGATAGTGATAGCGATGAGGAGCTATCATCAAGTGAAATGGCTAACTTCGTCCGAAAGATGATGAGACGATCTAGAAGTTCAACAAGAAGGATGTTAAGACGATGTTCCTTGATGACAAGAAAAAGGGTAAGTCTCAAGATAAATCAAAAGCAAAGACTGATACAATTTATTTTGAGTGCAGTAAAAAGGGGCATATCAAAGCCGATTGTCCTGAGCTAAAAAGAAAGGTTGACAAGACAAAGAAAAAGAAGACTTTGAAAGCTACATGGCATGATACTTCATCTAGTTCATCAGATGAAGAAATTGGGAGAAAGACTTCAAGACATGTGGCTCTCATGGCCTTAAATAATGTTGAAAGTAGTGAAGATGAGGAAAATCGTGAAGATGAAGTTGAGTCCTTAAGCGAGTCATCATCTAGTGAGGATGAGGTAACTTCTCCTAAATTAGATAAACTCTATGCTACTATTGCATGTTTGACAAATGCTTTATCTAGATCAAAGGTCAAAGTCAAAGAACTACAAACTAAGATGAAATTACTTGAAAATGATACTATGCCATGTGAAGCATGTACACATTATGAAGTTGCAAATTCTAGAGGTGATGATCTTAAAAAGGAAAATGAATCATTGAAATTGCAAGTAGAGGATCTTAGAAGTGCTTTGGAAAAATTTACCTCTAGCTCCAAATATTTGGACATGATATTAGGAAGTTAACGGGCAGTGTATAACAAGGCAGGATTAGGATATAAACCAAAGGATAAGGAAGTTAACTTCATGTCTCTTGTTAGTAGAAATCATGTTGCAAAAGTGAAAACTATTCAAGCTTTGGTACCCAAGCAATTTGTTATAGATGCTATTGGACCCAACATTTGGGTACCAAAACATTTAGTTCATGGCATTTGAACAGGCATGCGTCGAGGGGGAGCATCCAACAACATGGTTCATTGATAGTGGATGCTCTAGGCATATGACGGGGGACTCATCAAAATTAAATTTTCATCACTCAAAAATAAAAATAAAGGTACCGTTCCCTTTGGTAATAGTGGTGAATTGAAAGTTATTGGAATATGCGATATTAAAATTTCTGAACAATTTATAATTAGGAATGTTTTATTAGTGAAAGGTATGGTTTTCAATTTATTAAGTGTTAGTCAACTATGTGACTCAGGATATAGAGTTGAGTTTGACTTATCTCAATGTCTAATTAAACATAGTGAACTAAACACTATCATGCTTATTGGCCATAGAAAGGAAAACATTTATCAAGTTGAACTATTTGGTACTACTAATGTGTTTGCTAAGTGTTTCATGTCTAAAGAGGAAGAAACTTGGCTTTGGCATCGGAGACTTGCTCACACCAACATGAGACACATCAAGAGACTATCAAAGAATGAGTTGGTGCAAGGATTGCCAAAATTGAAGTTTCAAAAGGACAAACTATGTGATGCATGTCAAATGGGTAAGCAAACCAAGGCTACCCACAAAGGTAAAACAAATTTAACTACGTCTACAACATTGGAATTATTGCATATGGATTTGTTTGATAGTAGCAAGCATGTTTCCTTGAACGATAGTAGATATTATTTAGTCATGATAGATGACTTCACTAGATACACTTGGGTGTTTTTCTTAAAGCATAAGGATCATACCTTAGAAACTTTGATTAGTTTTTGTAAAAGAGTAGAAAATGAGAAAAATTTGAAAATCAATAGATTAAGAAGTGATCATGGAGGTGAATTTGAAAATGAAAGATTTGAAAATTTTTGCTCACAAAATGGATATAAATATGAATTTTCTACCCCTAGGACACCACAACAAAATGGGGTGGTTGAGAGAAAGAACAGATTTTACAAGAAGCCGCTAGAAGTATGTTAAATGAATACTCACTTCATAGTTATCTATGGGCCGAAGTAATTAATACGGCATGTTAGTGTAAAATAGGACTTTAATACATAGGTTTTTGAACAAAACACCTCATGAGTTGTGGTTTGGTAAACCTCCTACAATAAAACATCTTAGAGTGTTTGGATGTAAAGTATATATTTTAAACACCAAAGATCACGTAGGAAAATTTTCCGCCAAGGCGGACTAAGGTATTCTTGTAGGGTATTCCACTCATAGCAAAACCTATAGAGTTTACAATAAGAGATCCAAAATAGTTGAAGAGTCTCTAAATGTGGTTTTTGAAGAAAATCCAAGCTCAAGTTCAAATAAAGCAATAGAGGAGGAAGTGCAATTTGAATTGGAGAAATTGACATTAGAGGAGGAAAATAATCTTGAGAAAGAAGAGAGTGAAATGGAAGGTATGGTTGAGTTACCACTTGAGAATGTAATCACTACAATTCAAGAACCAAGACACACAAGGACAAGTACAAACCATCCCTTGGAGCAAGTAGTGGGTGACATTACACATGGGGTATGAACTCGATCTTATTTTCGAAATGAAGGGAGTCAAGTAGCTCTAATTTCACAAATTGAGCCAAAGGTCGTAAGTGATGCGTTGCTTAATTCCGATTGGATTTTAGCAATGCAATATGAGTTGTCTCAATTTGAGAGAAGTCAAGTTTGGGAGTTAGTTCGTAGAACCACAGGAAAATCAATTATTGATACAAAATAGGTTTTTAGGAACAAACTTGACGATAAAGGAATGGTTGTGAGGAATAAAGCTAGATTAGTTGCTAGAGGTTTTAATCAAGTCAAAGGATTGGACTATGATGAAACCTATACACCGGTAGCCCGGTTAGAGTCTATTAGGATGATGTTGGCATTTGTCGCTCATAAAGGATTTAAGTTGTATCAAATGGATGTAAAATCGGCATTTTTGAATGGTTTTATTAAAGAAGAAGTATATGTTGAGCAACCTCCGGGATTTGAAGATTTAAAATGTCCAAACCATGTATACAAGCTTAAGAAAGCGTTGTATGGACTAAAACAAGCATCTCGTGCTTGGTATGAAAGATTGTCTACATTCTTAGTGTCAAAAGGTTTTCATAGAGGAAAAATTGATCCTACATTATTTTTGAAGACTAGTGGGGAAGATATCTTTGTGGCCCAAGTCTATGTAGATGACATTATTTGTGGATCCACAAACAAAGACTATTTAAATGAATTCATCAATCACATGGAAAGTGAATTTGAAATGAGTTTGGTTGGTGAATTGACATTTTTCTTAGGTTTACAAATCAAACAAACAAAAGATGGCATATATATACATCAATCCAAATATGTAAAAGAAATCATTAAGAAATTTGGAATGGAGAGTGCCAAAGAAATATCTACCCCTATGACAACTAACACCAAGTTAGACAATGATATTGAAGGTAAAGAAGTTGACTCCAAAATATATCGTAGTGCCATAGGTAGTCTTCTCTATCTCACGGCTAGTAGACCCGACATATTGTTTGCTGTGGGTATGTGTGCAAGGTATCAAGCTTGTGCCAAGGAGTCACATCTATGTGCAATCAAACGAATCCATCGCTATCTTAAAGAGACTCGACGGGTGGGTTTGTGGTACCCTAGAACCAAAACATTTGATCTTGTAGGATACTTCGATTCGGACTATGCCGGATGTAAATTGGATCGGAAAAGTACTAGTGGTGGATGCCAATTTTTGGGATCTTCTTTGGTGAGTTGGTCGAGTAGAAAACAACATTGTGTAGTACTCTCCCCAATCGAAGCCGAATATATAGCTATGGGTGAGTGTGTGTCACAATTATTATGGATGACTCATTTGGAAGATTATAAACTCATTTACAAAAATGTGCAAGTTCTTTGTGACAATGTGAGTACCATAAACTTGACAAAAAACCCGGTTCATCATTCACTAACTAAGCACATTGAGGTTAAACATCATTTTATTCGAGATCATGTATCTAATGGGGATATTGTTCTTAAATATGTTGAGTCAAAATCAAATCTTGCGGATCTTTTCACCAAACCTCTTCCGGAATCTGAATTTAGCTACTTACGAAGAGAATTGGGAATGTGCCATATTGAATAATCCTCCATGATCATTTCAAGATATTCAACTCACTTGCCTTAATATGCATCTCACAAGAACATAGAACATCCCTTGTTTGTGCCTTTTTAGATGGGAGTGAGATGTTAGGGTTCATCTTCTTGTTCATAATGCTTGTTATGATGTATTACTTTGAGCAAGAAGATGAAAATTCATCATAAATCATTCACTTGACCAATCATGGGGAAGACTAGTACGCCATTAATGTGTACTTAGTCCGAAGATCGTGATTGGATATTTTCAGGAACTAACCCAATATCCAAGTCCTTGGAGACCATGTGATCATGCTTGACCTCTTAGGAATTCGAAAACGCCACAAATTGAGTACGTTTTAGCCATGTATCAGTTATTCCAGTTATCAATCGATTGATTTCAGTTATCAATCGATTGGTGGGTCTGCATCTTTCGGCAGAAACCCTCTGAATCGATTCCCTAATCGATTCGAGCAGTTTATCTCGGGCACAGATTGCTTCTTAATCGATCATTGGATCGATTAATACAGGTCAAATCGATCGGTTAATCGATTACGCGCTCTCGTAATCGATCGACCGATTGATTACGCGCTCCTGGGATTGATCAGATGGATCGACTCAACAAGGCCGTAATCGATTACTCAATCGATTACGACCATTAAAGCGCTCCACCTAACCTGTCCTGTCACTCGCCATTTGCCCTAAACCCACCTGCCGTCCCAAAATCTCCCGCATTTCTCTCCCGCGTGCTCCCAATCTTAAACCCTAGCGTCTTTGTCCTTCCACCTTCGCTGCCCACCACTTCTCTTGACGTTCTCTCAGGCGCCTCTCGCAACTCATAGGCGCCTCTCACGACTCACAGGCGCTTGGAGCTCTTGTGCGTGGCTTCTTCATCCCGTTCCAGTTTCTTCCTCTTCGCCAATGGCGCCCAAGTAAACCCTAACCTTACTTCCTCTTCGTTTCCTTACTCATTTGTCTTGGGTTTTTGGCTAATCCATTTTTTGTCTGTTTTCTTGTGTTGCATTGTCTTCCATCCACTGCATACATTTAACATTTCATCTTGTGCATATCTTACCCTAACCCTAAACTCCTGATGATCTGTCGGTGTGTCTTCGCATTGCATTCACTTGTCATTTGGTTGTCCTCACAGGAAGAAAACATCAACCCCCTATGGATGCACGTTTTTCGAATGCCGCTTATCAAAAGGCATTTGGTCAACATGTATTCAAACTGATTGCCCCTAGATCACTTGACCGACAATACTTTCATGATCATTGTTTCACGGTGTTTCAGATCCTTGAAACCTATAAACTCGTGTCTGTTATCTATTGTGAGCGAGGGGTCAATATAGGGTTGGTTTTCGAGTTCTACAACAACCTACACACCATGGATGGTGTGAATTATAAAACTCGGGTAGCCAAACAGAGTTTGGATTTTAGTTATACGGCTCTTTGCGAGTTCCTCCAGTGCCGTCCCTCTACCGATAGCTTTGTCTTCTTTCCTACACTTCCTGAGCTTCTACCTCCGCCGTTTGAGAATATTTCCATTGACTCGATGTATCAGCATTTCTTTCGTCGTCCGCGTCCAGATGGCCCTTATGACAATCTTACCACGTTTCCTGCTCTTGAGCTCTCCGCTATTGATTATGCCCTTTATAAGGTTGTAATCAACTGTCTTTTGCCTATTGTGTCTCGCACCTTAGCGACCGTCAGACCCTCTCAACTTTTCCTGGCCTATGCTCTTCACTAGGGTCTTGATGTTAACATCCCTCTGAACATATTTCATTCCATTATCCATTTCACTCAGCCTGTGCACGGTACCGTTCATATGCCTTTTGGACATATCATCACAAAGTGGCTTGCCTCTATGCGGATTGACGTCACCCGGGGGAAGGTGGAGCCCATGACCGTCAAATACTCCCGGATTTCAGCACGTTCCTTCTCCAAGTCCGGGATGACGGGTGAGTTTGGCGCCATTCGATGGATTGACGGTCGGCAGGTCGGGGAGGGGCCGCGAGCACGCCCTGGACATGGACCCGCTGCTGCAGCTGCTCCGGATGATGACGAGGAGGAGGACCTTCGGGATAGGGTCCTTGCTTTTGAGGAGACCATCGACACCCGTCTTGAGGAGATGCGGTTGGAGAGTGACATGCGTCACTTCGAGACACAGACACGCCTCACATCCATTGAGCGCACCCTGCTGGAGCTGCGCGATATGTTTCGCTCCTAGATGCGCGGCCAGCGTCCTCCTTCTCCGTCGTCTACTGATGCTCCACCGTCGGCGGTTGGCGATGTTGCGGAGACCCCGGCCACAGATCCTGCTTCTGCTCTCGACGAGTTCTTCTTTCAGCCATGATTTATGTATTCCTGTCTTCGTTGGTTGTTTTTGTTGTCATATACTTTGTCTATGGATATTGTCAACTTTTGATGGTGATATGCTATGTTCCCATCTTATGCGTTATATGCTTTGCGTGTGCGTGTGCTACTGATTTGTTTTATGTGTATGCGATTTTCTATCTTGTATGTGCTTCCATTGAGGGGGAGCTCTTTTCTGATTCTTTGTCATTTTTGATATTTGGCAAAGGGGGAGACTTGCAGACATTTAAGTTTATATTCATGATTATGCTTGAAATGACTTTACTACATGCTTATTGAATTAATATCGTTGATATTATGTTGAAAGTTAGCTTAAACTTAAATAGATTGTCAAACATCAAAAAGAGGGAGATTGTAGATGCAATCATGCCCTAAATGAGAAGTTTCAATGATTGGCAGTTATTTAAGTTATAGCTAATACATTGGATCTAACATTGAGATTTAGTGTGCAGTAATGCAAGAAGTCCAAGGAATGGTCGGGGACCAAATTCATGGCATGAAGACCCGGAGTTGAGGAAGCTCCAGGCAGGAAGTCCAAGGGATGGTCGGGGACGGAACTCTTGGCATGAAGACCCGGAGCTGGGGAGGCTCCAGGCGTGAAGTCCAGGAAACGAGAGGTTTCGCTGGCACAAGGTAATCGGATCCATTGGAAGGTCTTCAATCAATCCAGGTGTGAACTCCAGGCGTGAAGTCCAG
This sequence comes from Boesenbergia rotunda, assembly GCA_024364735.1. Classification (NCBI taxonomy): domain Eukaryota; kingdom Viridiplantae; phylum Streptophyta; class Magnoliopsida; order Zingiberales; family Zingiberaceae; genus Boesenbergia; species Boesenbergia rotunda. The sequence continues at coordinate 621,777 of JAGFNQ010004113.1, read as the reverse complement.
AGTTGAGCGTATCAATCGATCCACCAATCGATTAGAAGATGACTAATCGATTAGTGAATCAATTCAGGCTGATTCTGTGCGGAAACAAAAGGTTCTGTAATCGATTCATGAATCGATTACGAGTGATTCTGCCCGTAAATAAAATGCTCCGTAATCGATCCACCAATCGATTCAGAATCCCTGTAATCGATTGGTAAATCGATTACAAGCTACTCTGTGCACAGACAGAACACTCCATAATCGATCATGCAATCGATTCAGGATGCTAATCGATCAGCCAATCGATTCAAGTTCAAATGGTGTAATCCCAGCCATTCATCCGACATCTGTACTATTCAACGGCTACTTGGTAATCGATTGGGGCTTCTCACCAATCGATTCAGGAAGCAGAGAAGACCGTTATAAGCAGAAAATCAAGCACAAACGGAACAACTGTTCTATCGCAATCTGGGCTAGGGTTTTGGTGCTTCAAGTTCTTTGCTCAAGCTCAAGTTTCCAACACCTTCATCAAGCAACCAAAGGATGGAGAACCAAGCCTATTGTGTAATACTTCTTTCTCTTCTTCTTCTTTGTGTTGGTCTTTGTGAAAGCTTTCAAGGGTGTTGTAAAAGGGTTTCTCCACCCTCGTTGTTGTTCTGAGAAGGAGGTTCGATAGTGAAATCTGCGATCGCTGGTGTGGACCCTTGGATTAGTCACCTCAAGGAGGTGGAGACCAAGTAAATCTAAGTATTAGCATTGGATTTGGAAGTGTGTGTATTTTGATTTCTGCTTGGAAGAAGAAGAATCAACTAAAGCGAACCCCTCTAGCTCTACCGATCCCTAACACTCAAAACCGGGGGGTTGTCCTACATAGACTTCTTCCTTAATAAATCCATTTAGAAAGGCAAACTTTACATCCATTTGGTAGAGTTTAAATCCTTTATGGGATGCAAAGGCTAACAACATCCTAATGGACTCAAGTCTAGCTACTGGGGCATAGGTTTTGTCATAATCTAACCCCTCTACCTGACTGAACCCTTTGGCTACTAAGCGAACTTTGCTTCTCACTATTTCTCCCTGATCATTTAGCTTATTCCTAAACACCCACTTAGTATCAATAATGGACTTGCCCTCAGGTTTAGGTACTAGTTCCCAGACTTGGAAACTCTCAAACTGGGCTAACTCTTCCTGCATGGCTATGATCCAATCCGGATTAGGTAAGGCCTCTTCTATAGTCTTAGGTTTAATTTTTGAAATCATTGCAATCTGACTAAGGTTCCTATGGGGGGACCTAGTTCTGACTCCTAAAGTTGGATCACCCATAATTTGATCAGTTGAGTGACTGAGTCTGGGTTTCTTAGGGGGCGTTTGGTTTGCATTTTCTAGTCTGTTTTCCATTTTCATTTTTCATAGAAAATGTGGTTTTTTGGAAAACATGTTTGGTTTGCATTTTCCATCTTTGTTTTCCAGAAAAAAACATAGCGTTTTCTGGAAAACTGGAGAATGAAAAAAAGTCATTTTTCAGAAAACTAGAAAATGCGGTTTTCTGGAAAATGAAAATGGAAAACGACACAAACCAAACGCCCCCTTAGTTTTTCTAGAACTTGGTTCAGCCTTAGGTCCGGTCGGTCGGTTTGGTTCAGTATTTGTGTAACACTCCAAAATTTCACCATGAATAATATTGTGAATTCATTATGAAATATTATGTGAATAATATTGCGAATTCATTATGAAATATTATGTGAATAATATTTTGGATTTATGGAAAATTATTATAAAAATATTATGTAAATAATGTTATGAATTCAGGAAAAATTATTAGGAAATATCATGATGAATTTGGCTTAATAGGCTTTGATATGGATTAGTGCAAAAAGGTAGTAAAAAAAAAGTGTAGGAAGGAGGAAGCAAGGATCGAACCTTGAACCTCCTAGTTGCACTCTCCATGTCTTAACCACTACACCAAGCATTGTTTCTTGTTGAGAGAATAAGAAACATGCTTGTTAAGCGTGTAATAGTGAAGAGACATGTCTTTTCATGAGAAAAGTATAAATAAGAGAGGGAAGAGGTGTGAGTAACTTCCTCTTCTTCTTCCTTTTCTCTTCCCCACCGAAACTTCATTGTTCCTCTCCCTTGTGTTTTCAAAAAATACAACCTAGGGTTTCTAACCTTAGGGAAGTGGAAGGAAGGAGACTATCTAAAGGGTCTTGCCCTCCACTAGGTCCAAGAAGTTCTAGAGGAGTTTTGGCGAAAGGAACCTCCACTTCTCCTTCAACCAAGGGTACCCTAAGGATCTAGGGAAGGCGAAATTCAAGCGAAAGGATGTAAGTATCCCCTCGCCTGCAGTGTAATTGTTATTGAATGTTTCTTTGGTGTCCTTGTTTTCGAAAATGGGAGTTCCTCCCTTGTAACCATTCGGCCACCACCAAGACAAGGGTCTTGGTTGCTTCTTGATGCATGAGGATACTCCTAGGAACTTAGGGTATGGATGTATGTTGTTTCCCATCATGTTGTGATAAGGAAAAGTAGGGTTATCCACCCTACAACTTTCGGCCAAGAGGGAATGGGCTAGGTTTTATTGGGTTGTTTGCTATCCTATGATGTGTCCATGTTTAGTAGTGTAGGTAAGGTGTTTGAATAAATGTTTGTGTGAAGATTGGATGTCAAAAACCTAGCCTACCCTACCCTTACATCATTCGGCCAACCTAGGAAGATTAGGGTTTAGGGATGCTTGATTTGCCTATGATGAATCATGCCTAGTAGTGTAGACAAGGTGTTTGAATAAATGCTTGTGTGAAGGTTTAATTTCGAAACCCTAGTTTCCCTACCCTACACCATTCGGCCAAGGCATGAAACCTTAGGGTTTGTGAAGGTTAAATTATTTTATGTGATATGCTTATGTAAAATGATATGAGATGTATATGCATGTGATATTCAAAGGAAATGTTTGATTGGATTCCTTAGCATGTAACATTTGGCCAAGGCATGAAACATGAGGTTGTGAAGGACAACTTACCCTATGAGATTATGATTGTGTTTAGTAAGATCATATGCCTATATATGTGATGATTGTATGAGATGTACCCTAGGAATATGCTTATGTTTGGGATGATGATATGTATATGCAAATGATGTTTAAATGGAATGTTGGATTAGGAAAAATGGAACTCTCCCTAGCCTTGAGTTTCGGCCAAGACCCTAGTTTTAGGGTTAGGAACCATTTGATTTACCCATGAAGCATGCTACCACTTCCTATGATATGAATATGATTTATGTGATCAACCTTGTCATATATAAGATATGTTTAAGGGGTTGAATTATGATCTATGTATGAGCATGCATTATAGCCCATAGGGCACCCTTATGAAATGCATGCTTTATACTAGGCTAGTTATCATGATTATGGAGATCTATGTATGAGCATGCATTATAGCCCATGGGGCACCCTTATGAAATGCATGCTTTATACTAGGCTAGTTATCATGATTATGGATGCATACATATGCATAAGAATGAGCCTTGTAGGGCATGAACAAAGAAGGCTTAGGGCCTAAAGAATGCTTCCCTAGAAGGTTGGGATTAAGAGCATACTTTATGAAAATGAAGAACATGATAATTATTTTATTTTGTAATGGCTTGTACTATAGACTCTTAAAGCGAGTCAAATGATTATGATACTAGGCTGAAGGACTTCTGAGAAGGCCTAGTAAACCCTAGTGGTTCGGGATTAGCTACCTCGTTCCTATTCAGGGGCGCGCGCAAAACATGAAGTACAAGCCGGGCCCTAATGATTATGCTATGTTCAAGTATTATGTTTATATGTTTTCAAAGAAACCTTCCTATGAAGTTAATATGCTTAGATGTTTAACATGCTTAAACACTTACCATGCTTGAATGTGATTTATTCTCTTATCTTTCTATGATATGGATTTTGCGAGTAGGACAGGATCTTACTAAGCATTTGTGCTTACTAGTTTATATGTTGTCTTATGCTGCAGATAAGGGTAAGAGACACTTAAACTAAAGGAAGAGGCAGAAGGGCTGAAGATGTGTATGGTGGTGGCTCGGGAAATAAAGATCTTCATATCTATAATATTATGCTTATGTTAACATTTCTTTAGTAATGAATGTTACACTTGGATTACTCATATACTTGATTATATTATGAGTTGAACCTATCATGTTATAGGTTAGTTTTGAACAAGCATGCTTAGTACTTTGTTATTAGTACTTTAAGAAGAAAAAAATTTATACGAATGATAGTACGTGACCCCACCCCGAGAGTAGATATAAGGGCGGGCGTCACAAGTTGGTATTAGAGCAGATTTCCCCTCCACCACACACACATCAAGCTTCATCCTGCCGCTTCCAAGTAAGAGATCCTAACCTCGCTTTATTTTATTTCATGTACAGTAATGATATATATAGAGATGATTAATACTTGCATAACAAGTAGAAGTAGTATTAATTCTTATGTAGTCATTTATCACCTGCATGATAAATATGGCTAGAGGACGTAGCAATCGGGGTAATGAGACAGTTGAGAGCATAGTGGAATTTGTAGACTGGCTCGAGCATGAGAAAATTAAATGTGTCTCGTTCTGCCTCACTGGCGACGCCAGGATATGGTGGGAACGGGTAAAAGCTAGAAGGTCAGTGGATCAGATGAAGTGGAAGGACTTCGAGTCCGAATTTCTTTTCTGACAACACTGCCTCGGGGGAGGTGATGCCCTCTACCCAAATGCTGCGTGCCAGCACCAATCAGAATCGCAAATAGGGAACTTTACTGCGACCTGATAGTGCTTGATATGCAAGATTATGATGTGATATTGGGCATGGATTTCTTGAACAAATACGGCGCCTCTATCGAGTGCCGTAGACGGAAGGTTATCTTCCGACCTGAGGTGAGAATTCTATTTGAATTATCGGAGAGCCGAAGAAGAGGACAAGCAAATTCTTATCGGCTCTGAAAGCAAGGAAGATGTTAGAAAATGGATGCTCTGGGTTTCTAGCTCATATGGTTGATACCAGTCCTACAGAGGACCCGAAGCTAGAAGATGTCAAAATTGTATGCAATTACCCAGAGGTATTTCCCGATGACTTACCAGGGTTAGCACCTGAAAGGGATATAGAATTTGCAATTGAGTTGGTTCCTGGTACTAACCCCATTTCTAAGGCACCGTACCGTATGGCGCCGACAGAATTAAAGGAATTACAGGGGCAGTTACAAGAACTCCTTGACAAGGGACTCATCCGCCCTAGTCATTCTCCCTGGGGAGCTCCCGTACTGTTCGTAAGTATCCGGAATTATTTTAAAGTTCGGGACGAACTTTTTATAAGGTGCGTAGGATTGTAACACCCCAATTTTACGATTTGAGTACCTGGGAATTGTTTAAAGTTCGGGACGAACTTTTTATAAGATGTGTAGGATTGTAACACCCCAAAATTTCACCATGAATAATATTGTGAATTCATTATGAAATATTATGTGAATAATATTGCGAATTCATTATGAAATATTATGTGAATAATATTTTGGATTTATGGAAAATTATTATAAAAATATTATGTAAATAATGTTATGAATTCAGGAAAAATTATTAGGAAATATCATGATGAATTTGGCTTAATAGGCTTTGATATGGATTAGTGCAAAAAGG
>JAGFNQ010004113.1:526863-615979 GCA_024364735.1 Boesenbergia rotunda | reverse complement strand
GCACAAGGCCCAAGATTGTCGCGCCAAAAAACAAGCACCTCCCCAACCGCACGTACCACCGGTTACGACGAATGCAGGGGTTTTCTCATTATCCAAGGAAGACGTGATGAATACATCAAATGTAGTCACAGGCCATTGAGTTGGACTAGTTTTGTATGAAGAATTATAAGACGGAATAAAATAAATTTTGGTGATATAATAAATGAGATCTCATTTACCCATAATCACAATAAGTATATAATTACAATGTATGTGTATAAGTATACCAGGGTTAGCACCTGAAAGAGTGAATCAAATACTAGAGGATATGTTACGAGCTTGTGCCTTGGACTACAAGGGAAGCTGGTGCCGATACCTGAGCCTGGCAGAGTTTGCTTATAACAACAGTTATCAGGCTACTACCGGGATAGCACCGTATGAAGCACTGTACGGGAGAAAATGCAGATCTCCTATATGTTGGCTTGAGAGTGGTGAAAAGAAGGAGATGGGACTCCAGACTAATATTATAGATGAAACCACTCAGGCTATAAAGAATATTCGCCAGAGAATAGAGACTGCTCAGAGTCGACAGAAAAGCTACGCTGATAAGCGACGCAGACCATTAGAGTTCGAGGTTGGGGATTCAGTATTCCTGAAAGTGGCCCCTATGAAAGGGTGATGAGATTCGGAAAGAAAGGGAAACTGAGTCCGAGATATGTGGGACCGTATCAAATTCTGAGACGGGTAGGCAAAGTGGCCTACGGACTGAAGTTACCGCCAGAAATGTCGGCTATCCACAATGTCTTTCATGTATCAATGCTCAGGAAATGTACCTCTGATGTGAATCAGATGATAGAGCCCCAGCCAGTACAAGATCAAGAGAATTTAAGTTCCGAACGCCGACCTATACAGATCTTAGATCGGGATGTTAAAAAGCTAAGGAACAAGGAAGTACCCTTAGTAAAGGTTCTGTGGCGGAATGAACAATTCGAAGAAGCCACATGGGAACGAGAGGAGGCAATACGATTAAAGTATCCGGAATTATTTTAAAGTTCGGGACGAACTTTTTATAAGGTATGGAGGATTGTAACACCCCAAAATTTTCCCATATAAAATGTTATGAAATTCATGAAATAGTATCATGGATATTAGAAAATATTATGAATTCATGAATATGAAATATTATGAAATTCATGAAATAGTATCATGGATATTAGAAAATATTATGAATTTATGAATATGAAATATTATGGGATTCATGAAATATTATAGATTCATGAATATGAAATATTAAAAATATTATGAAATAATATTTATGGAATATTAAGAAATATTATGAATTCATGAATATGAAATATTATGAAATTCATGAAATAGTATCATGGATATTAGAAAATATTATGAATTCATGAATATGAAATATTATGGGATTCATGAAATATTATAGATTCATGAATATGAAATATTAAAAATATTATGAAATAATATTTATGGAATATTATGAAATATTATGAATTCATGAAATATTATTAATATTATGAAATTTCATGATAGGCTTGGCTTAAAGGGCTTTGATATGGATTAGTGCAAATTGTGATAAAAAGAAGATGTAGAAGGGAGGAAGCAAGGATTGAACCTTGAACCTCCTAGTTGCACTCTCCATGTCTTAACGACTACACCAAGCATTGCTTCTTGTTGAGAGAATAAGAAACATGCTTGTTAAGCGTGTAATAGTGAAGAGACATGTCTTTTCATGAGAAAAGTATAAATAAGAGAGGGAAGAGGTGTGAGTAACTTCCTCTTCTTCTTCCTTTTCTCTTCCCCACCGAAACTTCATTGTCCCTCTCCCTTGTGTTTTCGAAAAATACAACCTAGGGTTTCTAACCCTAGGGAAGTGGAAGGAAGGAGACTATCTAAAGGGTCTTGCCCTCCACTAGGGCCAAGAAGTTCTAGAGGAGTTTTGGCGAAAGGAACCTCCACTTCTCCTTCAACCAAGGGTACCCTAAGGATCTAGGGAAGGCGAAATTCAAGCGAAAGGATGTAAGTATCCCCTCGCCTGCAGTGTAATTGTTATTGAATGTTTCTTTGGTGTCCTTGTTTTCGAAAATGGGAGTTCCTCCCTTGTAACCATTCGGCCACCACCAAGACAAGGGTCTTGGTTGCTTCTTGATGCATGAGGATACTCCTAGAACTTAGGGTATGGATGTATGTTGTTTCCCATCATGTTGTGATAAGGAAAAGTAGGGTTATCCACCCTACAACTTTCGGCCAAGAGGGAATGGACTAGGTTTTATTGGGTTGTTTGCTATCCTAGGATGTGTCCATGTCTAGTAGTGTAGACAAGGTGTTTGAATAAATGCTTGTGTGAAGGTTTAATTTCAAAACCCTAGTTTTCCTACCCTACACCATTCGGCCAAGGCATGAAACCTTAGGGTTTGTGAGGGTTAAATTATTTTATGTGATATGCTTATGTAAAATGATATGAGATGTATATGCATGTGATATTGAAAGGAAATGTTTGATTGGATTCCTTAGCATGTAACATTTGGCCAAGGCATGAAATATGAGGTTGTGAAGGACAACTTACCCTATGAGATTATGATTGTGTTTAGTAAGATCATATGCCTATATATGTGATGATTGTATGAGATGTACCCAAGGAGATATGCTTATGTTTGGGATGATTATATGTATATGCAAATGATGTTTAAATGGAATGTTGGATTAGGAAAAATGGAACTCTCCCTAGCCTTGAGTTTCGGCCAAGACCCTAGTTTTAGGGTTAGGAACCATTTGATTTACCCATGAAGCATGCTACCACTTCCTATGATATGAATATGATTTATGTGATCAACCTTGTCATATATAAGATATGTTTAAGGGGTTGAATTATGATCTATGTATGAGCATGCATTATAGCCCATGGGGCACCCTTATGAAATGCATGCTTTATACTAGGCTAGTTATCATGATTATGGAGATCTATGTATGAGCATGCATTATAGCCCATGGGGCACCCTTATGAAATGCATGCTTTATACTAGACTAGTTATCATGATTATGGATGCATTCATATGCATAAGAATGAGCTTGTAGGGCATGAACGAAGAAGGCTTAGGGCCTAAAGAATGCTTCCCTAGAAGGTTGGGACTAAGAGCATACTTTATGAAAATAAAGAACATGATAATAATTTTATTTTGTAATGGCTTGTACTATAGACTCTTAAAGCGAGTCAAATGATTATGACACTAGGCTGAAGGACTTTTGAGAAGGCCTAGTAAACCCTAGTGGTTCGGGATTAGCTACCTCGTTCCTATTTAGGGGCGCGCGCAAAACATGAAGTACAAGCCGGGCCCTAATGAATATGCTATATTCAAGTATTATGTTTATATGTTTTCAAAGAAACCTTCCTATGAAGTTAATATGCTTAGATGTTTAACATGCTTAAACACTTACCATGCTTGAATGTGATTTATTCTCTTATCTTTCTATGATATGACTTTTGCGAGTAGGACAGGATCTTACTAAACATTTGTGCTTACTAGTTTATATGTTGTCTTATGCTGCAGATAAGGGTAAGAGACACTTAAACTAAAGGAAGAGGCAGGAGGGCTGAAGATGTGTGGGGTGGTGGCTCAGGAAATAAAGATCCTTATATCTACAATATTATGCTTATGTTAACATTTCTTTAGTAATGAATGTTACACTTGGATTACTCATATACTTGACTATATTATGAGTTGAACCTATCATGTTATAGGTTGGTTTTGAACAAGCATGCTTAGTACTTTGTTATTAGTACTTTAAGAAAGAAAAAAAAATTTATACGAATGATAGTACGTGACCCCGCCCGAGAGTAGATATAAGGGCGGGCGTTACACTTCACCTGGTGCCTAGCAGTCCTTCGCTAGGGCTTTGTACCCTGACATTCCTTCGCCAGTGCCTAGCAGTCCTTCGCTATGGCTTTGTATCCTGGCTTACCTTCGCCAGTGCCTAGCAGTCCTTCGCTAGGGCTTTGTACCCTAGCATTCCTTTGCCAGTGCCTAACAGTCTTTCGCTAGGACTTTTTAACCTGCACACTAGAGTAACTTGTTAGATAACAAGTAAGACTTAACTTTTGAGCCCTGTTGCCATTATCAAAACTCAGGTTCGATTTGGGTGCTTTCCGCACCAACAATCTCCCCCTTTTTGATTTATGGCAACCCTGGTTCAAAAAGTTAAGTTTAATAAAAGCATAAAAATTACTGTTTGTTCCCTCCCCCTGGAAGGAGTCTCCCTCTTGATTTTTCAAAAATTCGTGGGGTTTTTGAGAATAGATTTTAAGTCAAAAACTTTAAGAAGAGTTTTGAAAAACATAAGTTTTGAGTACTGAGAATTTTGACGCCTTAAGTTTAAGGTACTCAAAAGTTTTGAAAACTTAAGTTTTAAAGTGCTTGGTAAAATTTGAACATTTTAAGTACTTAGAGTTTGAAAAAACTTCAGTTTTAAGTACTTAGGAAAATTTTGAAATTTTGAGAACTTAAGTACTTAGTAAAGTTTTGAAAAGCTTAAGTACTTTAGAAAAGTTTTGAAAGGCTTAAGTACTTAGTAATATTTTGAAAATTTGAAAACTTAAGTACTTAGTAATATTTTGAAAATTTGAGAACTTAAGTACTTAGTAAAGTTTTGAAAATTTGAGAACTTAAATACTTAGTAAAGTTTTGAAAAACTTAAGTACCTTTTTGAATAACGGATAGATTTTGAAATTTTGAGAGACAAAAAAATAAAATAAAAATTTTTAAATTCTATCCTTTCTTATCTCTCCCCCTTTGCCATATATCAAAAACAGATAAATATAGCAGAAACTAAATTGCATAAAGGAAATAACTTTCATAAAGGAAAATATGATTTTGCTGTACTGAACCAATTCATGATAAGACTTAAACCAAATCAGTTAATTTTCTCTTGTAGGGACCTGTCTAACCCAATTAGCTACTTACTAACTGTTATAAGCAGTAGTTTTCGTTAGGGTTAGTCAAGTTAAGTATTTCTGTTCAAGTTAGATTTTCTAAACTTGACACTTAACTTGATTGCTGTGTAAGTTTATTTAGTGCCCCAATTACTGAAGATGCACTGACTTAAAGCATCTTGAATCAAGGCAAAGACCTAAGCATCTCAACCCTTTCTAGGTTATCAATCAAAAGTGCCCTAAGGTGCTTGTGAGATGTGGCTTCTAAATCTATAGGTGCATGCAGTTCTAGGGTTAGGGCCTAGGCTAAGTCCATTTGCGAAAAAACCCTAGTTTTGAAAGGGGGTAGTTTTGAAATAAAACTAAGTCGGAAAAGATTAAAAAAACTGATTTTAAAAACAACAATTTTTCAAAATTCTTTTAGAAACTGATTTTTAAAGTAAATAAAGCAAAAAAAATCAAAAGTAGAGTTAATCTATTCTACAGAGCACAATCCTAGATCATATACTCAAGTTAAAATAGAATAGGTTAACTAGTCAAACAGAGGTACAGTAGCGTTAAGCATAAGTTATGTTTTGGTTACTTAGTACAATGAAAAAATAATCTAACTATGAAGAAGGACCAGGGTGGTCAGATGGGTCAGGCTGCCATGAATCGAATCGTGCCATCATCTCAATGTATCGTGCATCAGCCACTTCTCGATCGGCTCTACGAGCGTCCATCTGCTCGATGTGATAGGCCTCGACCTCCTCTCGGAGACTGTGGATCTCCGTCTGTATCTGTGTGAGGCGCTGGTCGAGGGTCGGTGGTGGAGGCTCGTCTATGTGTGCTCGGGCTGCTGCCGCTATATCTCCAACGTCAACGTCTACCTCCTCGTCTGAGTCGATCGGAGCCCCGGCCTACTATCGTCTCCAACTCAGAACCCCCGTGGCCGATACCTCTAGACCCGCTAACGAGAAGTTCCTAAATCCTATTTCGTCAAAGTCGATCATGGCGGTTATTTCCCCTATGGTAATGTCACGACCGTGGTGATGAAGGAGGGAAGTGATGATGTGGCAGAATGGAGTGTGCACTCGTGTTAGTGATATGAGAGAAGTGTCCTAAGGCAATCGCCTTATGATTGTAAACATTTATTTCAATAAATGAAAATTCACTATTTGAGTATACATGTTTGTGTATTTGATTGGGATCTTAAACTCATTTACTGAATGTCCGCAATACAATTCACAGCATGAGAGAATTTGTGATGGAATCACAACTAGTGATTATCTCTACATGTGCAATTGTGAAGTATTGAAATTGTCCCTAGTCGATGAATTGATAAATACGGACACTATCAATTCTGTTGAGACTAGCATGGGTTATTCTCTAATCAGCTGATTCTCACTGGCTGGTGACATTGGGATGTCCGGAGATAAACATGGATGCTAGTTAAGGGAACTAGTTCATTGGAGTGACTGGCTGTAAAACTTCACATGGTAGTCTGCATATAGACATGTCAGTGAAGTTCTTACCGCAGCTTAAGTGCGATGTTCCTTTGACTTGCGGTGTTCAAGTCATCTTGGTCATGGAGACTTATTCTTTAACATCTTAAGCAAGCATCTCCAAGGAGGTGTGGACCCAGGATGGTTGGGTATAAGCCGAAGTGCCCGAAGATGTTTGAACAGCCTATAAAGGATTCACCGCTCCTTGTGAGGAGATGTATACCCAGGCCTATCGTCGGATTGTTACTCAAAGCCTCTGGCCAGAGCATGTCATGTTTAGAGTATGTTGGGACCGGGTGCATGTTGACAAGGATACGAGTTCGTAAAATTCAAAATTTTTACGTGCAGCGGAAGAGTTTGCATAAAATAATTTCCTAAATTATTTAACTTCGTATCTAGCATGCAACCCTATGGTGTGTTTACATAATCATAAAATAAAATATTGCGGAAAAGTAAACTAATTTACTTTTATACCTCGCGTATCTCGATGGAAGGGACGAGATCCAACCGTAGCGTCCCTTGGAAGCTCCGCCTCTATTCGCGTCCACGCCGAGTTCTCTTCGGGATGACTTCGTAAAGTCACGAGTTTTGTGCCGACGAGAACTACTAGATTCTCGGAAGGCACAACTAGAAGAATAAAAGAAAATAACGGAAGACTAACCAACGAAGTAACGGAATCGAATTCCAGGAAGAGAGGAGTCGCTATCCACTTCTTCTTCTTCGTGTTCGGGTTCTCCTTCTTCTTCAATGCTCACGGCAACTTCACCTTCTCAGATTTGGTTGGGCGCCGCCCTAGAGGAGCTAGGGTACGCCGGCCCTAAGGGAAGAAGAAGAGGAAGAGAGGAGAGATTAAGAGAGAGAGGGAGAGAGTAATTAATCTCTTGATTAATTGATTGGAATAAGGGCTAGCCTTTGGTTCCTTTATATAGTAGCAACTCCTTTGCTAAGTCTCCCTCTAAACCAAATTAACAAATTAACGGAATTAGTTATAAGAAATTTATCCCATAAATTTTCTTATTAATTATTCCGTTTAAACCGAGTCTTTATTATAAACTAATTTATAATAAAACTAATTCTTTTTCTCTTTAAATTATGGAATAAATTTTTATAAGATATTTATAAACTTTCTTATTATGGAAAAATCAATTCATAATTGATTTTATAAAATTAAAATAAACCAATTCATGGATTATTTTAATCTTCCATAAAAGAATAAATTTCTATAAATTTTATTCATATAAATTTCTTTATACAAATTTATTTATCCATAATTTATAAAATAAATAGCACTAGATTTATTTTATTAATTAAACCAAAATTAATTGGTTTTTCTCCTCCATCTTGGCCGGCCACCAAAGAGGGTTTTGACACCCTCTTTGGCCGGCCAAACCAACCCGGACCGCCACGAATTAAACTCATTTAATTTGCCCAAAAAGCCTTCAAAAGACTTAGCCATTTTTAGCTTCCATTGCGCCTCTGACTAACTCAGATTCGACTTATTTCTCTTAATCGGAAAATCCAATTTTCAACTCGTTTTAAATCCCTCGGATTACTCGTAGTGCGTGTGACTAAATAGGCTTTCGATTTATGTTGGTCGTCTATAATTTAACTAATTATAGAACGATCATGAGTGGCACCTAGTAGTACATCATGATCCCCAATTAATCGAAAGATCAACGGTTTGACCTCAGAAGAAATTATTCTGAAACCCTTCAGCAGCTCTAATGAGTCGTGCCCCATTCCCTTCGCCACCTTATACCCACTTGGTTCAGGACACGGTCAATGGTGTCAGTCCCCACTAGGCTGACTACGTCACACCTAGCCCAAGTAGTGTCTTTCTCGTCCTTTGGATTTCTAATTACTCTCATGTATTTAAGAGACTCGCACTCTCAACATGATATGCTCTGGCCAGAGGCTTTGAGTAACAATCTGACGATAGGCCTGGGTATACATCTCCTCGCAAGGAGTGGTGAATCCTTTGTAGGCTGTTCAAACATCTTCGGGCACTTCGGCTTATACCCGATCATCATGGGTCCACACCTCCTTGGAGATGCTTGCTTAAGATGTCAAAGTATAAGTCTCCATGACCAAGATGACTTGAACACCGCATGTCAAAGGAACATCGCACTTAAGCCACAATAAGATCTTCATTGACATATCTATATGTAGATTCCCATATGAAGTCTTACAGCCAGTCACTCCAATGAACTAGTTCCCTTAACTAGCATCCATGTTTATCTCCGGACATCCCAATGTCACCAGCCAGTGAGAATCAGCTGATTAGAGAATAACCCATGCTAGTCTCAACAGAATTGATAATGTCCGTATTTATCAATTCATCGACTAGGGATATTTCCAACACTTCACATTTGCACATTTAGAGATAATCACTAGTTGTGATCCCATCACAAATTCTCTTATGCTGTGAATTGTATGGCGGACATTCAGTAGATGAGTTTAAGATCCCAATCAAATACACAAACATGTATACTCAAATAGTGAATTATCATTTATTGAAATAATTGTTTACAATCATAAGGCGATTGCCTTAGGACACTTCTCTCATATCACTAACAGAGTATGAGTCTCTTAAATACATGAGAGTAATTAGAAATCCAAAGGACGAGAGAACGTAACTTGGGATAGGTGTGACGTAGTCAGCCTAGTGGGGACTGACACACACAGACCATGTCCTGAACCAAGTGGGTATAAGATGGTGAAGGGAATGAGGCACGATTCATTAGATCTGCTGAAGGGTTTCAGAATTATTTCTGAGGTCAACCGTTGATCTTTCGATTAATTGGGGGTCATGATGTACGACTAGGTGCCACTCATGATCGTTCTATAATTGGTTGATTATAGACGGCCAACATAAATCGAAAGCCTATTTAGTCACACGCACTACGAGTAATCCGAGGGATTTAAAACGAGTTGAAAATTGGATTTCCCAATCAAAAGAAATAAGTCGAATATGAATTTATCAGAGGCGCATCGGAAGCTTAAAATAGCTATGTCTTTTGAAGGCTTATTGGACGAATTAAAAGAGTTTAATTCGTAATGGGTTTGGCTTGGTGTGGCCGGCCAAAGAGGGTGCCCACCCTCTTTGGTTTGGCCGGCCACAATAAAGGAGGGAAACCAATTTATTTGGTTTAAATTATAAAATAAATCAAGCGCGATTTGTTTTATAAAATTATGGATAAATAAATTTATATAAAGAAATTTATATAAAGAGATTTATTTTCATGGAAATTAAAATAAACCATGGATTGGTTTATTTTATAAAATCAATTATGAATTAATTTTTCCATGATAAGAAAAATTTATATAATAAATTTATTCTTTTTATGGAAATTAAAATGAACCATGGATTGGTTTATTTTATTTTATAAAATCAATTATGAATTGATTTTCCATGATAAGAAAATTTATATAATAAATTTATTCTTTTTTATGGAAATTAAAATGAATCATGGATTGGTTTATTTTATTTTATAAAATCAATTATGAATTGATTTTTCCATGATAAGAAAAATTTATAATAAATTTTATTCCATAATAAAAGGGCAGACATGGTTGTTTTTATTATAAATAGAGTTATAATAAAAACTTGGTATAACGAAATAATTCATAGAAAATTTATAAAGATAAATTTTTTATGAAAAATTCCGTTAAGAGGAGACTTGGCGATAAAGAGGCTACTATTTAAAGGTGCATAGGCAAGGCTTGGAAATCAATTCAAGTGATCAAGGATTCTTGCCTAGCCTCTCTTCCTCTCCTTCTCTCCCTCTCCCTCTAGGGCCGGTGCCCTCTCCATCCCTCTAGGGCCAGCGCCACCTTCCCTTGCCGTGAGCCAGCACCAAGACGAAGCGGGTTGCGATTCCTTCCTTCCTTCATGGAATCTTGATTCCGTTACTTGGTGGTTAGTTTCCATCTCTCTCTTGATATTCTAGTTGTGCCTTTGGAGAATCTAGTAGTTCTTGTCGGCACGAAACTCGTGGCTTTGCGAAGTCATCCCGAAGAGAACTCGGCGTGGACGCGAATAGAGGCGAAGCTTCCAAGGGACACTACGGTTGGATCTCGTCCCTTACTTCGAGTTACGCGAGGTATTGAGTAAATTAGTTTACTTTCTGCAAAATTTTAATTTATGATCATGTCCACACATCATAAGGTTGTATGCTAGATACGTGGTTAAAATAATTTGAGAAATTATTTATGCTAATTCTTCCGCTGCACGTAATTATTTTTTTTAAATTACGAACCCGTATCCATGTCAACATGCACCCGGTCCCAACAACTCGTCCCTGGGTTGTAACACTGGATGCATGCAGAATAGTATGAAACATGTGTAGTCCAATGTCAATGTCAAGGTGATGGACTAGGGCATACAGAAGAAAGACATGAAAGGGTCGCATGGTCCCGAGATCTCTAGTGGAGAGTGGTAAGATACAGCGGACCAGGACTCTGTACAGGGCATAGTCCTGTGCCTGAAGGTCAACGGCTTGGAATCGTCTATTTGTGGGGAGTCTAGCTTCCCTATAGAAATAGGAGTGGATAGTGTCTAAGGTAATGTGAGAGTAGGGAGGATCAAATGGAGGATTCCTAGGTGGATAGCAGCAAAATGTGGACTGGGAGGATCGCAGTCCAAGGAATCGGTTCAGCAAAGTAGGGGTAATGGACAGAGGTATCCCTTGAACAGTAGTGTGAAACATGAGATTATCTTGTCGAACTATGTTATTCTAGAATTCTGCACATAAGGATTCATTAATGGTATGAGTGCAGAAGACAAGATTATCTAACTGATAGAAGTTTATAATATTCATGGCTATGGGGCATGATTGGGTAAAGAAATGTCTATTAAGATAGCTTGTCTTGATAGGCTTGTAAATGGTTTGAGCAAACTTATTACATAATTCTAGAGTAGGGAACCTAGGGTCGGGACTCGGTTCGGCCCCGGGGTTGGCCGGGTTTGGTCGACGTCTTCTAAGAGAAGGAATTTAAAAGAAGTATGAAGGTATTGCATTAAATAAAATTAAAAGTTAATTTAAATGCAATAAAAATTATACCGGGCAGCTCGGGGAGGCATGGTTGAGGACGAGAGCTTGCAAGGTCTCTTGATCTTCTTGTAAGGAAGGAAGGGTGGAAGTGTTAGTGAGAGCCCTAGAGCCAATCACGTGATGGTTGTTGTATGGACTCATTGTATCATATTTCATATATATAAATAAAGGCATTTGATTATGGTTATTATACTTACTTGTATTGGTGCCAAATAACTAAGTGTAATAACGTCCTTGGTAGTAGGTTCATATCTATATCAATCGATTGGTTGAATCGATAGTGAGATGATATAGAGAATACTACTCTTAATTATTCCTAGTCAAGTATTAACATTCAGGGACAATGTTAATGCATAGAGACTAGCATGTAGGTCAACACGATGACTTGATCTCACAAGTCATGGATATGAGATATCAAGTTGACACATGAGTATGCATTGGAGAATGTATACTGAATGACCCATCATGAGAAAGTATCATGGATCGTTATATGAGTGTCATATACTTTCTCATGTGATTATTAGTATGACTATTAGTCCTTAGACCTGAAGTCACCATAGTTCCTTACATAAGGAGTTATGTACTTTGGTTTCGTCAAACGTCACCCGTAACTGGGTCGACTATAAAGGCGATTACTGGGTATGTAAAAAATTATGCGGAGGGATGTGAGTGATGTAGATGGGATCTATCCCTCCTATATGACGGGAGAGATATCATAGTCTTGATAGAGTGAGATCACTAAGTGCATGGCCATGCCCAAATAAGGCAATATGAGATATTGAGCTTATTTGATTATAGTGAGTCTACTTGGAGTTCAAGACACATAGATTGATTGGAGGATGACACGGTCTATACTTCATAGAAGATCAATCTAGATATCGACGATAGAAGGACATTGTCACATATTATGAAAGTCATAATTAGTAGTCACATTGGTGATGTTGGATCTCAACATTCTTGTAACTTGGGTAGCAATGATGTGTTGCTAGATACCGCTCATTGCTTATGTTTCTAAGAGGTTAGAAGCATTGCCAACGTTACAAGAACCTATAGGGTCACACACAAAGAACAAATAGATGGAGAAAAAATGAAGTCAAGTTTGACTTGGCTAAATATGGAAAGTCCATAAAAGGCAAGTTTGACTTGACCCAAATCCAAATCAAGTTTGACTTAACTTGGTTCCACTTCAAGTTAGACTTGACATGGGAGAAGAAATGGAGTCAAGTTTGACTTGACTAAATATGGAAAGTCCATAAAATGCAAGTTTGACTTGACCCAAATCCACCTCAAGTTAGACTTGACTTAATGCCACATCATGGTGATGAATTGGCATGGAGCCAACCATTGATGATGCTCCACATCATCAAGAGCATTAAGTGTGGATGCCACCTCATCAAGGAAGATTAATGGTTAAGTTTGACTTGACCAAAAGGCCACCTCACCTTGACTTGACCAAGTGATGACTTGGCTTGGTATTTGACCAATGATGATGCTCCACATCATCTCCAAAGGTTGTAACCCCCCATTTGAATTTGAATTCAAATTGAAAGGGGGTTTATGGCCGGCCACTTAATGGCCATTAATGGCCATTATGTGGCCGGCCATAATGAGAGAATAAAACCAAGTTTTGGTTCTATTTTTTTCATGAATGGTATGTCTTCTCTTCTTCCTCCTCCAAGTGTTGGTGATCTTCTTCTTCTTCTCCTCTTGGCCGAACCCTTGAAAGGTGCTAGCACATCTAAAGGGTTTTCTCCATCCACTTTGTTCGTGTGGATACTTCTAGAGGGACGGCACTTGACGTCCTAGAGATCCGACATCCAAAAGGAGCGAGCGGGATTAAGCGAGGCACGCACCAAAGGTAAAATGGTTTATCCCTCTTTTGATCTAGGAGTAGATCGAGTTTTGAGCATGAAATGAATACGTGATTTTTGTTTCGGAATTTTTCCTTCGCACGAGATCCATGGCTTTGGGTTCTCGGGGTTTCCGCGACGCGAAAAGGCGGTTTTCGCGGCCCGAAAAACCCAACAGGAAGGAAGTTGGTTTTTGGTGTGGGAGGAGAAGGGGGTTCGGATGCCCTTATATAGGCAGGTCAATGGGGGCGCCCGGGAGCTCCCGGGCGCCCGGGACAGTGGTCACTGCTAAAGGCAGTGACTGCGACTGGTGGGGGCACTCGGAGTGGCCCGGGCGCCCTCGTCAGGCTGCTTTTGCAGCTTTTGCTGCATTGAGTGTGATGGGGGCGCCCGCGTGGTTCCAGGCGCCCTGGTCAAAGGCTGAATTTGCAGCTTTTGGTTTTGAGAGAAGGTAAATGCAAGGGGGGGGGGGAGGCGCCCGAGGAGTCACGGGCGCCCGGGACTGTAGCAAAAAGATAAGTTTTATGTCTTGTCATCGTTTAACCATGGTTTAATCGGTTTGATCATGGTTTGAATTGATTTGACTGCTTGACTTGTTGTTTGACTATTTTGACCATGGTTTGACCGTGTTGACCAAGGTTTGACCATGACCTTAACTATAGGATTAACTCATAATATAGGCATAAATGAATTTACAATTGAGTCTTAATCTTACTGTCTCACCCAATCTAAGGTTTTCAATCACGTTAGCCTTATAGGTTTTGTGAGACAGGTTTTGATAAGTAAAATTTATTTTGAAAAATTATTATTTATTTGGAAAACCTTAATTAATTTTTGAAAACAGTTAAGTTTATTTTGAAGGAGAATGTTTAAATCTATACTTAACTGAAAATTGTGTTAGATTTGAATTTGACAAAAAGTAATTTGAATTTGAAATTCAAAAATTAGCTTCCAGGTCTTGGCGAGGCACTAGGCCTTCTTTGGCCGTAGCCTTATTGGATCATCAACCCTTTCCTTGACAAAGCCGTTTAATGAAATTTCATTTTCAAAATTAATCTTTGAAAAAGTTCTGGTCTAACTAGTTTGGATTTTGGATCGGTAGCTTCGGCTAGTTTCACCAGTCTAAAGAAACCAAGTAAACTTGATCTTATTAGAATTGGTTTCCCTAACGTACTATCATCTCACCTCCACCCAATACTATGTTGTCAAATTTCAGTTAAGTTTGTTCAGTCCTTATACTAACTATTTCTAAGCATGGTAAATTGCAGAAATTTAAATAAACAATCAAACATGCAATTTGCAATCAAGAATTAAGTTTTATCTAACAATAAATATAGTTTTTAGTTTGGCTCCCCCTGGACTAAAGCTACGATGATGGTTAGGCAAGATGTGAATTTTGTCCTTGGGGATCCAATACTGATTTGATCCAGTTGGTTTGTTCAGGCACAGTTTAGGTACCCATGCCTGAACTTTACTTCTAGACTGATTCAGTACAGCAAAGTAAGATCTTTGACGGGATTCGGTTCTATAGCCAAGTCCGGATCGATTTAGAACGGACTTCTGTTTTCCAAGAATCATGTCAAGACCCTTGGAACCAGAAGTGAATCGTTCTAAGGCAGCTCTAAGATCTTTAACCTGAGTTTTCAGGGAGGAGTTCTCTTTCTCAAGTTTTTCAACTTGAGTAGGAGTTCCTTCTTGAACTTTCTCGGTTAATGATTTAGAGTCAGCTCCCTCTTTCAGGAGTTTTACTTCCTGTCGGAGGGATTCGACTCGGAGTTTGGCTTTCGCCAAATCTCGAGAAAGATAAGATATAAGTTCATTTAATTGACTTCTATTGAAACCACTTACCTTGATTTCACCGTCTTCTGAAAAAGTTAGTCTGCCGTCGTCCTGTTCAGATTCTGACTCGGTCTCGACTTCTTCTGAGGCGGTCAGGGCTAGTAGGTTTGACTAGGGTGCTTCTTCTTCTTCTTCTGAGGAAGATTCGTCCCAGGTTGCTTGGAGTGCTTTCTTTCTTCTTGTCTTCTTGGTCTCCTTTAGGTTTGGACACTCCGTCTTGTAGTGGCCCTTCTTCTTGCACTCGTAGCAGGTCACGTTGGGCTTGCTTTTGTCATTTGTGGGTTCAGCTGGTTCGTCCTTTCTTCGGTTGGCCTTCCTTCTGTTGGTTTGGTTCTTTAATTCTTTATAGTAGCTTCGGGCCAATCGGACCAGCTTTGGTCGATCTCCTTCTTCGTCTTCTGAGTCTGAGTCTGAGTTAGACTCGGGTTCAGGTTGAGGTTTCTTCTTTGTTGACCTTCCAGTTTTTCCTGCAACAAAGGCAATACCTTTCTCGGCCAAATTGCAGTTAGTCTGTTCATGAAGTTCTAATTCGGAAAATAATTCATCTAGTTTAATTTTTGAGAGATCCCTTGAAACCTTGTATGCATCTACCATAGATGCCCACAAGGTGTTTCTAGGGAAAGCATTTAAAGCATACCTTATTGGGTCACGGTTTTCGACCTTGTGACCTATAGTGTGAAGACCGTTCATCAATTCTTGGATTCGTGCATGAAGCTGGGGTGCTGTTTCGTTGTCGGCCATCTTGATGGTATACAATTTGTTCAGGAGCAGATCTCTCTTACTGATCCGAGTGTCTGATGTTCCTTCGTGCAGCTCGATCAATTTTGCCCACAGCTCCTTAGCATTGTTGAAGGGGCCCACCCGATTCAGCTCCTCTTTTGTTAAGCCGCATTGGAGGGTCTGAGTCGCCTTTGCATCTGCTTCGATTCTTCGTTTCAGAGCAGTGTCCCACTCTGTGTAGCTTTGAAAAATTCCTTCAGCATTTTTGGGTATCTCCAGTCCGGACTGGATGATAATCCACATGTCCACCTGAGTTTTCATGTGGACCTCCATTCGACTTTTCCAGTAGGAAAAGTCTTCTCCACTGAAAAGTGGAGGTCTGGCAGTGCTGAATCCTTCTTGCATGGCCATTTAATCTGAAAAAAAAACTAACAGAAAAAAAT
Organism: Boesenbergia rotunda; assembly: GCA_024364735.1. Taxonomy (NCBI): domain Eukaryota; kingdom Viridiplantae; phylum Streptophyta; class Magnoliopsida; order Zingiberales; family Zingiberaceae; genus Boesenbergia; species Boesenbergia rotunda. The sequence continues at coordinate 599,662 of JAGFNQ010004113.1, read as the reverse complement.
TTCCCAAGACTTGGTCTTGGATTAGTAGTGCGGGAGAAGGAAAATAAAATATCGAGGGGTGTTGCACCAACCTCGATTAACAAAAAAAATATTCGAACGAAAAATTTAGTAGAAATTCGAACGAGAAAAAATGTAAATAAAAGAAATCCGAAAAAATTTCAAACTGGTGGTTGCACCAAATTTGAACTTCCCCGCTCTGATACCACTTGTTGGATCGAGAGAACCGATAGAGTGGGGGTGAATATCGGAAAATGTTCGGATTTGAGATAGAGAAATTGCACAGCGGAAGATTAAAAACAAACACGCAAACACAGTGATTTTTACTTGGTTCAGAGCCTAGGTCGACTCCTACTCCAAGGTCCACGATCGTTGATCGTTTACTTTGGGCAATTCTATATGAGGCGCAAAAGAAGTTTACAAAGATTGATTACAGAATACGTGCAGTAAATTAAAAATCAACTCTTCTTTACCGACGTCCGGAGTAGATGGTATTTTCGGAGCAGCAGGACGTCGTCAGCGCTTGAGTCTCGAGTCGGGAGGTTTCCGGAGCAAGGCCCGAGAGTAGAAGAGCGTTGAAGCGTTGAATGAATTGATGCTTTAAAGCTTGGGGTCGAGGGCCCTTTATATAGCCCTGGGGGCGCCTGGAACGTCGGGGGCACCCCCCCACGTGTCACTCGATCCGTCTCGGTCTCGGTCAGCTTCTGATCCCTTTACATTCGGGATCAGCTTTGACCGGGGCGCCCGGAGCGCTCGGGGTGCCCGTATTGACCGGGTCAAACTTTCATCCGTTGGCTTCGAGGGGAGATGCTTCGGTCGTTTGCTATTGGAGGCGCTCGGGACGCTGGGGGCGCCCGGGAGCAGTGGGGGCGCCCGGGAGCACGGGGGCGCCCCGCCCAGCAGCTGTTCGAAGCCTTCCTTAGTTACATTGTTTTGTATGCACCTTGGGGGCGCCCGGGACACTCCGGGCGCCCTACTCAGCCACTGCCTCACTTCTTTGAGGCTCTCTGAGCTGCAGACACTCGTTCCTTTGGTCCTGCATCCAGGGTTAGTCCAAAACAACATAAAATAATAATGTGTTAGTTTATACAGCCTTAGCTGTCTTGGTTCTGACTTTGGGCCTCCAAAATGGAGCCCTAGGTCAAATCGACGCCTACTGTTCCCTCTCGACGGGGAACGCGTCCTCACCTACTCCTCTCGGGAGAATGTACCTGATGCCAACCGCTCCTTTGGTTGGACTTTTGCCTAGTGGTCCTTCGCCAGGTCTTGGATACCGAGCTGTCCTTCGCCCGATGCCTAGCAGTCCTTCGCTAGGGCTTTGTACCCTGGCATTCCTTCGCCAGTGCCTAGCAGTCCTTCGCTAGGGCTTTGTATCCTAGGTTTCCTTCGCCAGTGCCTAGCAGTCCTTCGCTAGGGCTTTGTACCCTGGCATTCCTTTGCCAGTGCCTAGCAGTCCTTCGCTAGGACTTTTTAACCTGCACACTAGAGTAACTTGTTAGATAACAAGTAAGACTTAACTTTTGAGCCCTGTTGCCATTATCAAAACTCAGGTTCGATTTGGGTGCTTTCCGCACCAACAAATTCCTCCCTAAAGACTCAAGTTAAAGAGCTCAGAGTTGTGTTAGAACGGTTCACTTCGGGTTCCAAGGGTCTTGACATGATCCTTGGAAAGCAGAAGTCCGTTCTTAACCGATCCGACTCGGTTATCGAACCAAGTCAAGACAACGCTCTTATTATGCTGTATTGAACCAACCTAGAACCCAAGTCCAAGCATAGGTCCCCAAGCTCTGTTTGAACAAACAAGCTGGACCAAACCAGTATTGGATCCCCAAGGACAAGATTCACATCTTGCCTAACCATTATCGAGACTATAGTCCACAGGGAGCCAATATAAAAACCATATTCATAATTAGATATTTTTTTTGTTAATTGCATGCCTGATTGTTTATTTTTGCAATTTTTAATTATCATACTTAGATTTAGGACTGGTTAGTTTAAGGACAAAATAATTTATTTGAAACTTGAACAACCTAGTTTTGGGTGGAGGTGAGATGATAGTACGTTAGGGAAGCCTTCTAATAAGGTCAAGTATACTCTACTTGGTCTGTTTAGTCTGGTGGAACTAGCCGAAGATACCGATACAAGACCCAAACTAGTTAGACCAGAATTTCAAAAAAAGTAATTTTGAAAATGAAATTTTGTTAAAAGGCTTTGTCAAGGAAAGGCTTGCTGATCCAATAAGGCTACAATCAAAGAAGGCCTTGTGCCTCGCCAAGACCGGAAGCCAATTTTCGAAATTCAAATTTAATTTCATCTTTGTCAAATTTGAATCTAACATAAATTTCAAGTAATCTTAGTGTCAACAACTTTTCAAAATCAATAAACTTAACCTTATAAATTTTTTAAATTAATCAGATGTCTTCAAAATTAACCATATTTCTTTTAAAATTAAAATCTTTAATTTTTGAAAACCTGTCTCACATTACCCATAAGGTTAACGTGATTGATAACACTAGATTGGGTGAGACAGACTTGGCTGTGAAAATCAATTTAAGCTATCCCTAACTCTGGATCTAAATCAATAATGATTTGGACCAGTGGATGTTGGATAGTGGATGCTCCAGACACATGACTGATGACAAATTGAAATTCACCAAAATCAAGTTCAAGAACCTAGGCTCAGTAGCATTTGGCAACAATGCTACACTCAAAGTCATTGGGTTAGGTAACATTGAACTCAAGTCTGATTTTGTGATTAAGAAAGTACTCTTGGTTGAAAATTTTAAATTCAGTTTGCTTAGTATAAGTCAACTATGTGATACTGGCTACGTAGTTAAATTCACCATCTCTGACTGCCTGATTTGAAACCTTCAAGACTCAGAAGTCATGCTTAAGGGTACTAGGAAAAACAACGTTTATACTATCAATTTACCTTTATACCAAAATGCTTCTTGACTCAATTAGAAGAATCCAACCTCTGGCATAGGGGATTAGGTCTGTAACGACCCGAAAAATTCTCTTAATATTTTCTTAAAATATTGAGCATGTCTAGATAATTTTCCGAGGGACCTGGAAATATTAATACAAAATTTGGCCTAGAAATCCATATTTTCTCATTTAAATTGAGAAAACTAAGTACTAATGGGCCTTATATGGGCTTTTTAGTACCATAATTATTGGAGAATTTTAGGTAAAAAAATTAATATAAATATAAAGGGGTTTTAATGAGAAATATTAACATAATTATGGGGGGAATTTTTAGAGAATTTTCGGAATTTTGGGGAAAATAATAGAAAATAAAAGGAAAAATAAAATAAAAATAAGGTGCATGGACCAAAGATTGAACCTTGGACCTCTTGTACAACCATGTATGCTCTAACCAATTCACCTAGCAAGGGAGTGCTATGAGGAAATGAAATGGAGTTTGGTTAAGGCTTAAGGGAAGAGGAAAAGACACCATGACTCTTCACTTACCCTCCTTAATGTGTTATAAAGAAGGGGGTTTGGGAGTTACCTTCTTCCTTCCATCAATTTCATTTTTCTTCCTTCTCCTCCCTCATCCTAGCCGAAACCTCAAGGAAAGGTTCTTCCTTGGAAAAGCTCCACAAGAAGGTCCCATCACCAAGATCTAAAGGTTTTCTAAGGCTACAAGGGCAAGGGGGTTCAAGTGTCCAAGGGATTTACAATTTCCTTCTCTTTTAAGGTCTAAGAATCAAGATCAACCAAGGTAAGACTCCCTCACCTGTGGTATAATAGTTCCTTATGTTTTTAGCATAATATAATGGTTGGTTTTTGGGATTGATGTTGAAAGAAAAAAAAGACCAAGAACCCTAGTCCTAAGGGTTTCGGCCACCAAGGACTTTTGGGTCCATGAGGATGCTAAAAATCTTAATCATGTTTTTAATGTGTTCTTATAATGTTTAGAGAATAAATATAATTTTTGGAAAATTTTTGGAGTACCCTAAGACCCTTTAGGGCTTGGGACTATTCAAGGATTCCATGGCTAGGGTTGGTTTTAACCCTCCAAGTATGTACTTTGTGTATTATCATGATATAAGAGAGATGGAGGATGATTTATGTGAATTTTCACATGGCCTAGAGACCCTACAAGTTTCGGCCAAGATTGATAATAGGGCAGAAAGTTAGGACTTGCTTCAAGTAAGGGCCCCAATGGCCCCTATGGTATGGTATGATTGGTGTTCAATGGTTGATTGGGGATTTTAATGGAATTTTTCCATGCACCCATGGCCTTATAGGTTTCGGCTAGCCCTAGGAAGGAGGGCTAAAGGTTAGGGTTAACCCTAATCATGAGCCCTAATGGCTTCCTATGGTCTCATAGATGATGTATGGTTGTTCCTTTACCTTATGCTATCTTACATGTTTATGGAATTGATGGAACTCCTCCTTATAGGTTCGGCCAAACCATGTATCTAGGGTTTTGGGTGGAGTTAGGGTTCAAAGAATGATGGTTTATGCTTATCATGAAGAATATATATATATATAGGTTCAAGCATGTGGTAGAAATCATGTTACCTATAACCCTAACCTTAAGCACCATGTTTTATGTTGTATGTTATGATTGTATGCCATGCTTAATAGGGTTTATTATGAATGTTTTATGTTCTATGCCATGTACTTGAATGGTAGGTAGAATGTTATGGAAATCCTACCTATGCATGCTTGAGATAGATACCATGCTTAGGCATGAAATGCAATGTTTACCTTATGTATCATGATCATACAAGCTCTATGTAGTAGGATAAATGTCTATGAAAACATGTCATGTTCGATGCAATGCTTACCTTATATGCTATGATTATGTAAGTACTAGGAATAGGAATGATATTTAGGTATGCATGCCATGTTTTATGTATGAAGATGTATGCCATGTTGTATGAATAATGATGCATGCCATGTTGTATGAATAATGATGCATGTCATGTTGTATGAATAATGATGCATGTCATGTTTATGAAAGAAGATGCATACCATGTTTATGAATGAAGATAATGCTCATGCCTCCCAGGCATCATGATGCTATGCAATAAGTATGAACAATGAAATGACAAGCATGTGTTAAGTCATGCTTTATGTAACATGGTTATGCTATGAATGTCTTATGAATGATGAAACATGTAAAGTATTTTACTTTATGAATGGGCTTGTACCGGACCGAAGTATGGGTCCAAGGGATGGGCACCTTAAGAACGCCCCGGTTATGGACTACCGACTATGCTGTCCACGGTTCTGGCACTACCGGAGCTGTGCAACAGGGATGGGCTCCTTAAGAACGCCTCAGTTCGGGGACTACCGACTATGTTGTCCTTACCCTAGTAGGTCGAGGCTTGCTACTAGGTCGAGGCTTGCTACCTCGGATTTGCTAGGGATGCGCGCTTATGATGTATGTATGTGGTACAAGCCGGGGACCCCAATGATATGATGATTATGTTTAAACATTTAAAAGTATGTTTTTAAAAGTTAAGCATCCTTATGTATATGCATTCCACTCATGCATTCATTCATGTTATGCATTATGCTAGGCTAATAAAGTTTTATGCTTACGCTTAATGTTAAGAAATATACATGAGAGTAAATGATCTATGTCATGATTATGTTAAGAAGAGGCTCATATGCTATGATAGGAAGTATGCCCATGTTTATGCCATACAGGTTGGTTTACACCTTATAGACATGTTTATACCATGTATTATGCCATGTTAAGAATGTTATTATGTTATGTTTATATCATGTATTATGCCATGTTAAGAATGTTTATTATGTTATGTTTATACCATGTATTATGCCATGCTAAGAATGTTTATTATGTTTACGTTTATGCCATGTATCATGCCATGCTTAGAATGTTTACTATGTTTACGTTTATGCCATGTCTCATGTCATGCTAGGAAGGTTCACTTATGTTTATGTTTATGCCATGTCAAGTATATGATAAGTGATTCAAGTTGTTATGTTCTAAGTAGAGCACCAAGTATGTTAATGTTTCATGTGCTCATTATGAAATGATGAATGGTTTTTGTGAGTAGGAAAGAGTTTTACTAAGCCTGTGTACTTATAGTCTTATTTCCTTATACCGCAGATCATTCAAGGGGACAATGAGGAAGCAGCAGGAGGGCAAGAACGCATGTGTGTGGTAGCGACTTGGCCCAGGAAACCATATGTTTACTTGTTTGATGCTAGAACTTTACCTTTACTACTTATGTGCTTGAATGGTGACTTATGGAACTCTATGACATGATACTAAGTATGATATGATGCTAAGTACGAAGTTAATATGCCAAGTTCCCATGTCATTATGTTAGGAATGGTAGTAGGGCATGTATGTGTAAGTCTTAAAGTTATCCCGCTGCCTTATGATGTCTACATGCCCTAAGTATGTTAACTTAACGCCGCTTTATGAAAAGAAAAAAAAAGCGGGCATTACAAGGTCACACTCATGTTAAATTAATTTTGAAAATTACCGAACTCGGTTTAATTAAAGGTATACCAAGAATTAAGAATTTTGAAAACATAATCTGTAACTCATGTAACCAAGGCAAACAAACCAAGTCTGCTCACAAATCAATTCAATCAGACTTAACCCAAACCACACTTGAGCTCCTGCACCTTGACCTTTTTGATTCACATAGAGCCAAGTCACTAAGCAGGAATCGGTACTGTTTAGTAATTATCGATGATTACTTTAGGTTTACCTAGTTAGGTTCCTAAAAACCAAAGATGAAACTTTGAACTTATTTATTGACCTATGTAAAATGATTGAAAACTAAAATGATACTAAAATCAAAAGACATAGAAGTGATCACGGGGGAGAATTTGAAAATCAATGGTTTGAAGAATTTTGCAAAATAAATGGGTACATACATGAATTTTCCTGTCCTAGAACCCCCCAACAAAATGGGATAGTAGAGAGAAAGAATAGAACCCTTCAGGAAGTCACTAGAAACATGTTAAATGAAATTAACATAGCTAATCAATTTTGGGCAGAAGCGGTAAGTACAACATGTTACATCCAAAATAGGGTTCTAACTAATAAAAGACATAATAAAACATCTTATGAACTATATGTTAGATCGAGAAACACGATAGATGGGGGGGGGGGTGAATATCGTGAAAACTTTTTCGGATAAGACTTAAGAGAAAATACGCAGCGGAATTAAAAACAAACACGAGAAATGTTAGTGATATGAGAAAATGTCCTAAGGCTGATTGCCTTATGATTGTAATCATTTATTTTAATAAATGAATATTCACTATTTGAGTATACATGTTTATGTATTTGGTTGAGATCATAAACTCATTTACTAAATGTCCGCAATACAATTCACAACATGAGAGAATTTGTGATGAATTCACAACGAGTGATTATCTCTACATGTGCAATTGTGAAGTATTGAAATTGTCCCTAGTCGATGAATTGATAAATACGGACACTATCAATTCTGTTATGACTAGCATGGGTTATTCTCTAATCAGCTGATTCTCACTGGCTTGTGACATTGGGATGTCGGGAGATAAACATGAATGCTAGTTAAGGGAACTAGTTCATTGGAGTGACTGGCTGTAAAACTTCATATGGTAGTCTATATATAGATATGTCAATGAAGTTCTTACTACAGCATAAGTGCGATGTTCCTTTGACTTATGGTGTTCAAGTCATCTTGGTCATGAAGACTTATACTTTGACATCTTAAGCAAGCATCTCCAAGGAGGTGTGGACCCTGGATGATTGGGTATAAGCTGAAGTGCCCGAAGATGTTTGAACAGCCTACAAAGGATTCACCACTCCTTGCGAGGCGATGTATACCCAAGGCCTATCGTCAGATTGTTATTCGAAGCCTCTGGCCAGAGCATGACATATTCAGAGTATGAATCTCTTAAATACACGAGAGTAATTAGAATCCGTAGGACGAGAAAACGTTACTTGGGCTAGGTGTGACGTAGTTAGCCTAGTGGGGACTGACACACATAGACCATGTCCTGAACCAAATGGGTATAAGATGGTGAAGGGAATGGGGCACGATTCATTATAACTGCTGAAGGGTTTCAGAATTGTTTCTGAGGTCAACCGTTGATCTTTCGATCAATTGGGGATCATGATGTACTACTAGGTGCCACTCATGATCGTTCTATAATTAATTGATTAATTATAGACGACCAACATAAATTGAAAGCCTATTTAGTCACACGCACTACGAGTAATCCGAGGGATTTAAAATGAGTTGAGAATTGGATTTTCCAATCAAGAGAGATTAGGTTTGGTTAAGCCAAACGATAAGTCAAATTTGAATTTTTCAGAGACGCATCGGAAGCGTAAAATGGCTAAGTCTTTTGAAGACTTAATAGATGAATTAAATATGTTTAATTCATTGGGGCGTGGCTTGGATGGGCCAGCCAAAGAGGGTCTCCATCCTATTTGCTTGGCCAGCCACAACAAAGGGAGAGAACCATGTTTTTGGTTCAATTTATAAAATAAACCAAGTATGGTTTGTTTTATAAAATTATGGATGATATAAATTTTTATATAATAAACCAAGATTTGGTTTACTTTTTATGGAAATTAAAATGAACCATGGATTGGTTTATTTTATTTTATAAAATCAATCATGGATTGATTTACCATGATAAGAAAATTTATTCCATAAGAAAAAAGGAGACTTAGTCGGTTTTTATCATGAATTAAAATATGATAAAACTTGGCATGATGGAATAAGTCATAGAAAATTTATTCCATAAGAAAAAAGAGACTTGGCGGTTGAGAGGCCACTATATAAAGGACCCAACGCAAGGCTTAGAAATAAATCGAAGTATTCTTGCCTGGGCTCTCTCCCTCTCCTCCCTTCTTTCTCTTGGCCGGCCACAAGGCTCTTCTCCCTTCTTCTTGCCGTGAGAACAAGGAGAAGCACCGAGGTGACAAAGTTCTTCCATTGGGACGATCTTCCTCTCCGGCCATTATCACCTTGGGATTGGGCGCAAGTCATCTTCCTCCTTCTCGCCAGAATTGTGATTCCGGCCAACCTTGGTAGTGAGTTTTTCCGATGTGATTACTTCTCTCTTGGTTTTCTTGTCGCGTTCTCGGAGAATCTAGTAGTTCTCGAGAACACGAAACTCGTGGCTTTGCGAAGTCATCCCGAAGATATTCGGTGTGGGCGCGAATAGAGGCGGAGCTTCTGAGGGACACTTACGGTTGGATCTCGTCCCTTCCTTTGAGTTACGCGAGGTAATACGTAAATTAGTTTATGTTTCTGCAAAATTTTAAATATATGATCATGTCTACACAAGATAAAGTTGCATGCTTAGATATGTGGTTAAATAATTTGAGAAATTATTTATGCTAAACCTTCCGTTGCACGTAATTAATTTTAAAATTACGAACCTGCATCCATGTCAACATGCACCCGGTCCCAACAGTGGTATCAGAGCCGGTTAGTGTTCGACATAATTATATAATTGTTTTTGCGGAAAACATTGTCATGATCTCAATTTTGGAAAATTTTCCAATTATGGAAACTTTCCAATTATGGTAAATTTCCGATTTAGGAATTTCAAGGTTTGGAAATCCTCATGAAATTTCGCAAACTTTTGAAATACCTTTGTTTCTGAAATTTTATGATTATTGTGAAAACATTCCATTTTTGGAAACTTTCCAATTTTGGAAATTTCCAATTCCAATTTTGGAAATACGTAAGTTTTCTTTGTACCAGAAACTTACAATTATTCTGAAAACCTTTTATTTTTGGAAACTTTCCATTTATGGAAAGCTCGCAATTTTGGGCACTTTCTTTCAAGAAAGTCTAGACAAATTATGGGAATATTAATTAACATTTAAATTCATAATTCGAAATTAAATTATTTACAAAATTCTTTATTTTGGATTGAGCCTCGGGGAGCCGTCCAATTTAAAGTTAGTTGTTATAATTAAATTTCCTAAATTGAATTTAAACTGTCAAATGTTTAATTTGGATTGAGTCTCGGGGAGCCGTCCAAATTATATTATCAATAAATTCTTATTTTGGATTGAGCCTCGGGGAGCCGTCCAAATTAAGTTATTGATATTAATTTTCCATAAATAAAATATGTGATCAAATCTTAGAAATTTTGAGGTGATTCTCAAACGATAATTTCCTTATTTGATTTATGAGGTGATGCTCTTACATATTATTGTCTCCAAAATTAATTAGGAAAATTATTTCCTATAGAGTATATTTCCTTAAATAAGATTTTAATGAAAATAATATGTGGTTGAATTAAGGGAATCTGTTTCTTAATTTAATAAGATTTGATTTAGAGAAATCAAAGTCTTAAACATATTATTTCCGAAATTGATTATGATAATTTAGGAAATTGTTTCCCAAAAACAATTCCTTGAATAAAGTATGAAATTAGAATTAGGAAATCCGGTTCCTAATTCAATGAGACTTGATAAATTAAGTCACATACATACTTTATTAAGGAAATCGTTAGAACATGACATAATTATATGTCATGAATGTGCATAAAAGAAAAGGATGAGACCCAAAACCCCTTACAAAATATTAAGGCCAACACCTTCCATTAATATGGTTAGAATCGGAGTTTTATTTCTCGTTTGGGTTGATGGACACATCCATGCCCGACTTGAACCTCAACATGTTCAAACCATGGAATTAGTTTATGATTAATATAGTTGGAGTCAGAGGTCAATCCTTAGTTTTGGTTGTTGGACACATCCAAGCCTGACTAAACGGTTGAATGAGCTCCAACCTTAAGCTTGGAGCATCGATTTGTTGTGCCACAGCCAAGGTCGATGTAAAGAGAGGTGCAGTTGGGTGCTATGTATATTGTTGCATACTTGTTAATGAGTTAACAACCCAATGATTTATGCAAACATTCAATTAGTTGATAGCATAATGTGATAGTTACATATGTATAATATGTAATCGGTATAATTACCTACCTTCATAGCTAAGAATAACTTGATGGACTCTAGCCATGGTTGTTCTTATCTATGGTTGGATATCAACCTATTTGGAGATGTTCCTACAATCTCCCGAATTTATAAAAAGGTTTATTCAATTCAAAAAATAAATAGAATTTAATTAATATATATTGATGCATTCTTTATCATTCTCATTACATAACCTCAATTTGTATTTCTAGGATAATCACCTGATCATGTCTTCATTGAATTTGCGTTCCATTTTGGACACCAATAAGTTAACTAAGGCCAAAAGGATTGAAAAGGCACCAAAAGGCACTTGCCATCACTGCGGCAAGGAGGGCCACTGGCGAAGAAACTGCAAGGTCTATCTTGAGTCCTTGAAGAAGAAGGCATCCGATACCCCATCCTCTTCAGGCATCTTGTTATTGAATGTCACTCTATTTCCTCGGACACCTGGGTACTTGATACTGGGTGTAGCTCCCATATATGTAATGACATACAGGGGCTAAGGAATAGAAGAAAACTCGTCAAGGGAGAAGCGAATTTGCGAGTTGGAAATGGAGCAAAGATTGCTGCTGTTGCCATCGGAACATATTTGCTAAAGCTCCCTACTGGACTTGTCTTAGAATTAGATAATTGTTATTTTGTTCGTTCGTTAATAAAGAACATTGTATCTATTTCATGCTTGAATGAAAATGGTTACCATTTAACTTTTAGTAACAATTGCTGTTACATAACTTTAAATGATGTTCTTTATGGGACTGGAACTTTGTGCAATGGTATCAACACGTCAGATTTATCCGGTGACGTTTTCAATATCGAAGTTAGCAACAAACTGCTCGAATAGATAATCAAATAGACTCCTATACGTGGCATTGTTGTCATGGCCATGTAAGCAAGAAACGCATGACCAAATTACACCAATGTGGAATTCTGGAATCATTTGAACCTGGTTCATTTGATACATGCGAATCATGCATAAAAGGCAAGATGGCCAAATTACCCTTTTCTGAAAAAGATAAACCAGTGGGAGAATTGCTTGGTCTAATACATACTGATGTATGTGGACCAATGTCAACTCTTGCACAAGGAGGCTATAGCTACTTCATTACCTTTATCGATGATAACTCACGATTCGGGTATGTGTTCTTAATGTAACACAAATCTGAAGCTTTTGAGAAATTCTAGGAGTTCAGAAGTAAAGTAGAGACACAACTTGGCAAAAGTATTAAGATACTTCGATCTGATCGGGGTGGCGAATACTTAAGTCAAGAGTTTCAAGATTATCTTAGGGACAATGGGATATTGTCTCAATAGACTCCGCCATATACACCACAGCATAATGGTGTATCTAAGAGGCGTAACCAAATCTTAATGGACATGGTTAGATCTATGATGAATCATGCAACTCTTCCAAAATCCTTTTAGGGCTATGCCCTTAAGATAGCTGTTTACTTACTAAACAGAGTCCTGACCAAGGTAGTATCTACTACTCCATATGAGACGTGGAATAGTAAGAAACCTCATTTATCTCACCTAAAGATATGGGGTTGTCCTGCTTATGTAAAACGGACTGTATCAGACAAATTGGATGCTAAGTCTGATAAATGTCTATTTATTGGATACCCTAAGGAAACGAAGGGTTACCAATTCTATCATCCCTTGGAACAAAAGGTGTTTGTTTCAAGGCATGCTGTATTTCTAGAAAAAGAATTTCTTTTACAAGAAAACAGTGGGAGTAGCATTGAACTTGAAGAAGTTCAAAAAACTCCAATAGACATTACAGAGACACCTAGTCTAGACCCACAACCAATAGCTCATAATGATGAGCTATCAGTTGAACCTAAAACAACACCACTTCTTCGTAGGTCTGATAGGACACACAATATTCCAGAGAGATACGGATTTCTCATAAGTGAATCGAATGACGTGTTACTCATTAACGATGACGAACCTATCAGTTATGAAGATGTTCTGAAAAATTCAGAAAGGGATAAATGGCTTGAAGCCATGAAGTCGGAAATGGATTCCATGTACAAAAATCAAGTATGGGACTTGGTTAACCCACCTGAAGGGATTAAGCCCATAGGGTGCAAGTGGGTTTTCAAGAAGAAAACTGACATGGAAGGTAATGTTGTTACCTTTAAGGCTAGATTAGTGGCAAAAGGATATCGTCATAAACAAGGAATTGATTATGACGAAACCTATTTGCTAGTAGCTATGCTTAAATCCATTCAGATGCTCCTGGCCATAGCAGCTCATTATGATTATGAGATATGAAAAATGGATGTGAAAACAACTTTTCATAATGGAAACCTGTTTGAGGATGTATACATGATACAACCTGAAGATTTCACATCGGTTAATAAAACCAAAGTATGCAAGCTTTGACAATCTATATATGGACTAAAGCAAGCATCCAGGAGCTGGAACATCCATTTTGATGAGACAATCAAAGAGTTTGATTTCTCACAAAATCCTAACGAACCTTGTGTGTACAAGAAGGTTAGTTGGAGTGTAGTCGTATTCCTAGTATTATATGTCGATGACATATTACTTATAGGAAACGATATATCAATCTTACAGTAGTTAAAATTTGGTTGTCCAAAACTTTCTCCATGAAAGACCTGGGAGAAGCAACCTATATCGTTGGGATTATAATCTATAGAGATAGATCAAAACGATAGCTTGGTCTTTCGCAGTCTACATATATAGACTGAGTGCTAGAAAGGTTTAGCATGTCAGAATCCAAGAAAGGTTACCTTACCATCAGGCATGGGATCAACCTTTCGAAGTCTATGTGTCCGCGCATAGAAGACGAGAGGATTTGCATGAATAAGATTTCTTATGCATCCGCCATAGGATCTATCATGTATGCTATGTTATGTACTAGGCCCGATGTATCGTATGCTCTGAGCGTCACAAGCAGATACCAATCTGATCCAGGAATGGATCATTGGGCGGCTGTCAAGACAATCCTCAAGTACTTGAAAAGAACTAATGATGTGTTCCTAATATATGGACAAGGTGATATGATAATACGTGGGTATACAGATGGCAGTTTCCAGACAGTTAAGGATGACTCCAAATCTCAGTCCGGATACCTATTTATTTTGAATGGAGGCACAATAAGTTGGAAGAGTTCAAGCAAGACACCGTAGCGAATTCTACCATGGAAGCGGAATATATTGCAACTTCGGAAGCAACAAAGGAAGTAGTCTGGATCAAGAAGATTGTCTCAAAACTTGGTGTGGTTCCAACCATTGATGAAGCAATATCGGTTTATTGCGACAACAATGGAGCTATTGCACAAGCGAAGGAACCAAGGTCTCATCAGCGATCCAAACATGTGCTTCGTCGCTATCATCTGATCAGAGAGATTATAAGTAGGAATGATATACAAATTGAGAAAATTCCCTCTGAAAGGAATTTAACGGATCCTTTAACTAAGGCCTTGCCTCAAAGCAAGTTTGAGAGTCATGTTAGAGCCTGTGGTATTGGATACCGTAGTGATTGGCATTAGGCCAAGTCGGAGTTTGTTAGTGATATGAGAAAAGTGTCCTAAGACAATCGCCTTATGATTGTAATCCTTTATATTAATAAATGAATATTCACTATTTGAGTATACATGCTTATGTATTTGATTGAGATCCTAAACTCATTTACTGAATGTCCGCAATACAATTCACAACATGAGAGAATTTGTGATGAATTCACAACTATTGATTATCTCTACATGTGCAATTATGAAGTATTGAAATTGTCCCTAGTCGATGAATTGATAAATACGGATACTATCAATTCTGTTAAGACTAGCATGGGTTATTCTCTAATCAGCTGATTCTCATTGGCTGGTGAATTGGGATGTCCGGAGATAAACATGAATGCTAGTTAACAGAACTAGTTCATTGGAGTGACTGACTGTAAAACTTCATATGGTAGTCTATATATAGATATGTCAATGAAGTTCTTACTGCAGCTTAAGTGCGATGTTCCTTTGACTTGTGGTGTTCAAGTCATCTTGGTCATGGAGACTTATACTTTGACATCTTAAGCAAGCATCTCAAAGGAGGTGTGGACCTAGGATGATTGGGTATAAGCCGAAGTGTCCGAAGATGTTTGAACAGCCTACAAAGGATTCACCACTCCTTGCGAGGAGATGTATACCCAAGGCCTATTGTCAGATTGTTACTCGAAGCCTCTGGCCAGAGCATGACATGTTCAGAGTATGAATCTCTTAAATACATGAGAGTAATTAGAATCCGTAGGATGAGAAAACGTTACTTGGGCTAGGTGTGACGTAGTTAGCCTAGTGGGGACTGACACACATAGACCATGTCCTGAACCAAGTGGGTATAAGATGGTGAAGGGAATGGGGCACGATTCATTATAGATGCTGAAGGGTTTTAGAATTGTTTCTGAGGTCAACCGTTGATCATTCGATCAATTGGGGATCATGATGTACTACTAGGTGTCACTCATGATCGTTCTATAATTAATTGATTAATTATAGACGGCCAACATAAATCGAAAGCCTATTTAGTCACACGCACTACGAGTAATCCGAGGGATTTAAAACGAGTTGAGAATTAGATTTTCCAATCAAGGGAAATTAGGTTTGGTTAAGCCAAACGATAAGTCGAATCTGAATTTTTTAGAGACGCATCGGAAGCGTAAAATGGCCAAGCTATTTCTCTACTTCACTTCTGAACTCCTTGACTTAAGTATTCACCACCCCGATCGGATCGAAGTATCTTAATACTTTTGCCATGCTGTTTCTCTACTTCACTTCTGAACTTTTGAATTTCTTAAAAGCTTCAGATTTGTGTTTCATTAAGAACACATACCCGAATCGTGAGTGATCATCAATAAAGGTAATGAAGTAGCTATAGCCTCCTTGTGCAAGAGTTGACATTGGTCCACATAGATCAGTATGTATTAGACCAAGCAATTCTCCCACTATTTTACGTTTTTCGGAAAAGGGTAATTTGGTCATCTTGCCTTTTAAGCATGATTCGCATGTATCAAATGAACCGGATTCAAATGATTCCAGAATTCCACATCGGTGTAATTTGGTCATGCGTTTCTTACTTACATGGCCAAGACGACAATGCCACATATAGGAGTCTATTTGATTATCTATTCAAGCACGTTTGTTGCTAACTTCGATACTAAAAACGTCACCGAATAAATCTAACGTGTAAATACCATTGCATAAAGTTCCGGTCCCATAAAGAACACCATTTAAAGTTATGTAACAACAATTGTTACTGAAAGTTAAATGATAACCCTTTTCATTCAAGTATGAAATAGATACAATGTTCTTTATTAACGAAGGAACAAAATAACAATTATCCAATTTTAAGACAAGTATAGTAGGGAGCTTTAGCAAATATGTTCCGATGGCAATAGCAGCAATCTTTGCTCCATTTCCAACTCGCAAATTCGCTTCTTCTATTCCTTAGCCCCTGTATGTCATTACATATATGTGAGCTACACCCAGTATCAAGTACCCAGGTGTCGGAGGAAATAGAGTGACATTCAATAACGAAGATACCTGAAGAGGATGGGGTATCGTATGCCTTCTTCTTCAAGGACTCAAGATAAACCTTGCAGTTTCTTCGCCAGTGGCCCTCCTTGCCGCAGTGATGGCATGTGCCTTTTGGTGTCTTTTCAATCTTTTTGGCCTTTTTCTTCCTTCCCTTATTTTGTTCTTTGGGCTTCCTCTTAGAGCCTTTCTTTGAGGAACCAACTAATAGTACCGTCTTCTGATCTTGCTTTACAGAAGGCTCTACAGTCTTCAGCAGGTTAAGCAACTCAGGAATGGTAGTCTCCAGTTTGTTCATCCGATAGTTCATCACAAACTGTGAGTAACTCTTGGGCAAACAATGCAGAATTAAGTCAATACATAGTTCGTGATCCATTGCAAATCCGAGTGTGCCTAGTCGCTCAATGTACCCCAACATCTTCAACACAAACTGTGAAACAGAAGTGCCTTCCTGCATCTTAGAGGTGAAGAGGAGTCTGGAGACCTCAAATCTTTCGGATCTCGCCTGCTCGTCAAACAACTCATGAAGATGGAAGACGATGGTATGAGCATCCATATGCTCATGCTGCTTTTGTAGCTCAGGTACCATAGCGGTCATCATGATGCAACTTGCAAGTTCAGAATCGGCCACATGTTTCTGATAGGCTACTAACTGGTCTGAAGTTGCATCTTCAGGAGGATGGTTGGGAAGTTGTTCTTCAAGGATATAAGCAAGCTTTTTTGCCTTGAGGACTATCCTCAAGTTTCGAAGCCAGTCCATGAAGTTTGGCCCAGTCAGCTTATTGGTGTCCAAAATGGAACGGAAATTCAGAGAAGACATGATCAGGTGATTATCCTAGAAATACAAATTGAGGTTATGTGATGAGAATGATAAAGAATGCATCAATATACATTAATTAAATCCTATTTATTTTTCGAATTGAATAACCCTTTTTATCAATTCCGGAGATCGTAGGAACATCTCCAAATAGGTTGATATCCAACCATAGATAAGAACAACCATGGCTAGAGTCCATCAAGTTATTCTTAGCTATGAAGGTAGGTAATTATACCGATTACATATTATACATATGTAACTATCACATTATGCTATCAACTAATTGAATGTTTGCATAAATCATTGGGTTGTTAACTCATTAACAAGTATGCAACAAAATACATAGCACCCAACTGCACCTCTCTTTACATCGACCTTGGCTGTGGCACAACAAATCGATGCTCCAAGCTTAAGGTTGACCCATTAATCAAGAAATAGTTTTAATATGGTTGGAGCCCATTCAACCGTTTAGTCAGGCTTGGATGTGTCCAACAACCAAAACTAAGGATTGACCTCTGACTCCAACTATATTAATCATAAACTAATTCCATGGTTTGAACATGTTGAGGTTCAAGCCGGGCATGGATGTGTCCATCAACCCAAACGAGAAACAAAACTCCGGTTCTAACCATATTAATAGATGGTGTTGACCTTAATATTTTGTAAGGTGTTTTGGGTCTCATCCTTTTCTTTTATGCACATTCATGACATATAATTATGTCATGTTCTAATGATTTCCTTAATAAAGTATGTATGTGACTTAATTTATCAAGTCTCATTAATTGAATTAGGAACCGGATTTCCTAATTCTAATTTCATACTTTATTCAAGGAATTGTTTTGCGAAATAATTTCCTGAATTATCATAATCAATTTAGGAAATAATATGTTTAAGACTTTGATTTCTCTAAATCAAATCTTATTAAATTAAGAGACAGATCCCTTAATTCAACCACATATTATTTTCATTAAAATCTTATTTAAGGAAATATACTCTATAGGAAACAATTTTCCTAATTAATTTTGGAGACAATAATATGTAAGAGCATCACCTCATAAATCAAATAAGGAAATTATCGTTTGAGAATCACCTCAAAAATTTCTAAGATTTGATCACATATTTTATTTATAGAAAATTAATATCAATAACTTAATTTGGACGGCTCCCCGAGGCTCAATCCAAATTAAACATTTGACAGCTTAAATTCAATTTAGGAAATTTAATTATAACAACTAACTTTAAATTGGATGGCTCCCCGAGGCTCAATCCAAAATAAAGAATTTTGTAAATAATTTAATTTCCAATTATAAATTTAAATGTCAATTAATATTCTCATAATTTGTCTAGACTTTCTTGAAAGAAAGTGCCCAAAATTGCAAGCTTTCCATAAATGGAATGTTTCCGAAAATAAAAGGTTTTCAGAATAATTATAAGTTTCTGGTACAAAGAAAACTTACGTTTTTCCAAAATTGAAAATTTTTGAAAATAGGAAATTTCTAAAATTGGAAAGTTTCCAAAAATAAAAAGTTTTCACAATTATCATAAAATTTCAGAAACAGAGATATTTCAAAAGTTTACGAAATTTCATGAGGTTTTCCAAACTTTGAAATTCCTAAATCGAAAATTTACCATAATTGGAAAGTTTCCATAATTGAAAATTTTCCAAAATTGAGATCATGATAAAGCTTTCCGCAAAACAATTATATGATTATGTCGAACACAATCCTCGGCTCTGATACCACTGTTGGGACCGGATGCATGTTGACATTAATGCGGGTTCGTAATTTTAAAATTAATTACGTGCAGCGGAAGATTTAGCATAAATAATTTCTCTAAATCATTTAACCACACATCTAAGCATGCAATTTTATCTTGTGTAGACATGATCATATATTTGAAATTTTGCAGAAACATAAAGTAATTTACGTATTACCTCGCGTAACTCGAAGGAAAGGACGAGATCCAGCAGTAAGCGTCCCTTGGAAGCTCCGCCTCTATTCGTGTCCACGCCGAGTATCTTCGGGATGACTTCGCAATGCCACAAGTTTCTTGTTCTCGAGAACTACTAGATTCTCCCAGAACGTGACGAGAAAAACCAAGAGAGAAGTCAAAATACTAACCACAAAAGGATGGCCGGAATCAAAATTCCGGCGAAGCAAAAGAAGAGGCTTGCGGCAAAAAGATCCTTGCGGCAAACTCTAATTCCGGCAGCACCTTCTTCCGGCCAAGAGATGGCCGGAGCTTCCTTCTCCGGCAACAGGTGGTGGACGGCAGAGAAAGGGCAGGGGTGGCCAGCTGGTGCTCCTTCTTGGGGCTAGTTGGCGCACGGCAAGAAGGGGAGAAGAGAAGGAGAGAAAGAGAGGGAGAGAGCCTATGCCTTCATCTCTTTTTTTGTTATTACCCAAGCCTTGCCTTGGGTCCTTTATATAGTGGCCTCTCAACCAT
Source organism: Boesenbergia rotunda (assembly GCA_024364735.1). Lineage (NCBI taxonomy): Eukaryota > Viridiplantae > Streptophyta > Magnoliopsida > Zingiberales > Zingiberaceae > Boesenbergia > Boesenbergia rotunda. Next base: position 579,919 of record JAGFNQ010004113.1, on the reverse strand, counting down.
CAAGCCTCTCAAATATGGAATAACTTATTCCATCATGCCAAGTTTGATTTTATATCATGGTTAAAATCATATTTTAATTCATAATAAAAAATCAATCAAGTCTCTTCTCTCCTATGGAATAAATTTCCTTATCATGGTAAATCAATCCATGATTGATTTTATAAAATAAACCAATCCATGGTTAATTTTAATTTCCATGAAAAATAAACCAAACCTTGGTTTATTATATAAAAATTTATATCATCCATAATTTTATAAAACAAACCACACTTGGTTTATTTTATAAATTGAACCAAAAACTTGGTTCTCTCCCTTTATTGTGGCCGGCCAAGCAAAGAGGATGGAGGCCCTCTTTGGACGGCCCATCCAAGCCAAGCCCCAGTGAATTAAACTTATTTAATTCATCTATTAAGTCTTCAAAAGGCTTAGCCATTTTATGCTTCCGATGCGTCTCTGAAAAATTCAGATTCGACTTATCGTTTGGCTCAACCAAACTTAATCTCTCTTGATTGGAAAATACAATTTTCAACTCATTTTAAATCTCTCGGATTACTCGTAGTGCCTGTGACTAAATAGGGTTTTGATTTATGTTGGTCGTCTATAATTAATCAATTATAGAACGATCATGAGTGGCACCTAGTAGTACATCATGATCCCCAATTAATCGAAAGATCAACGGTTGACCTCAGAAACAATTCTGAAACCCTTCAGCAGCTATAATGAATCGTGCCCCATTCCCTTCACCATCTTATACCCACTTGGTTTAGGACATGGTCTATGTGTGTTAGTCCCCACTAGGCTGACTACGTCAAACCTAGCCCAAGTAATGTTTTCTCGTCCTACGGATTCTAATTACTCTCATGTATTTAAGAGATTCATACTCTGAACATGTCATGCTCTGACCAGAGGCTTCGAGTAACAATTTGAAGATAGGCCTCGGGTATACATCTCCTCGCAAGGAGTGGTGAATCCTTTGTAGGTTGTTCAAACATCTTCGGGCACTTCAGCTTATACCCAAACATCCTGGGTCCACACCTCCTTGGAGATGCTTGTTTAAGATGTCAAAGTATAAGTCTCCATGACCAAGATGACTTGAACACCGCAAGTCAAAGGAACATCGCACTTAAGCTGCAGTAAGAACTTCACTGACATATCTATATGTAGACTACCATATGAAGTTTTACAGCCAGTCACTCCAATGAACTAGTTCCCTTAACTAGCATTCATGTTTATCTCCGGACATCTCAATGTCACCAGCCAGTGAGAATCAGCTGATTAGACAATAACCCATGCTAGTCTCGACAGAATTGATAGTGTCCGTATTTATCAATTCATCGACTAGGGACAATTTCAATACTTCACAATTGCACATGTAGAGATAATCACTAGTTGTGAATTCATCACAAATTCTCTCATGCTGTGAATTGTATTGTGGACATTCAATAAATGAGTTTAAGATCTCAATCAAATACACAAACATGGATACTCAAATAGTGAATATTCATTTACTAGAATAAATGATTACAATCATTAGGCGATTGCCTTAGGACACTTCTCTCATATCACTAACAGACTTGACCGGAAGTTGGGCAAGAAGTCCTGGCAAAGGGCTATGCACCAAAGACCTGACTGGAAGTTGGGCAAGAAGACCTTATCGCGGACTGGGCACGAAGACCTGATCGGGAGGATTGGGCAAAAGTCTAACCGGAGGAGCCGGTTGGCAAAATGTAAACTCTCCTGAGAGGAGTAGGTGAGGACGCGTTCCCCATGCGAGGGAACAGTAGGCTATGTTTCGACTTAGGGTTCCATTTGGGAGACCCAATGTCAGAACCAAGACATCTAAGGCTGTAAATAATTTCTAACAGTCTTGCTCTGTGTGGTTTGGAATTTACCTTGGTTGTAGGGAACGAAGGAACGAGTTTCTGCAGCTCAGGCGCCTCGATGGAGTGAGGCGCCTCACTGGGCTAGGCGCCCGTCTGGATACGGGCGCCCTAGTTTAAGGCCAAAAACAAAACATCGAAGCAAACTGCCACGAAGCCTCTGGACCAACTCAGCTCAGGCGCCTGTGTTAACACAGGCGCCCCCATCAGCGATAAGCGCTGATAGAGCCTGCGGATTGGAATTCTCGCAGGAGAGGCCAAGTGTCAGGCGCCCCCATCGATATAGGCACCCCTATGGCTGCTATATAAGGGGGGTCACCACCAAGGCTTCAGAACAACTTCTTCCAACTGTTTTCTTCAAGCGCTCTGCTCCAGAAAGCCCCGTGCTCATGCCTCAAGCGCCAACGATGACTCGCGGCTCAAATTTCGTTACTTTTCCGTCGTCGACATAAATTTTGTTAAAGTACTGTACTCAATTCCATATTCTATTCTTGTATTTATTTCGTGAATTATAGAATTGCCCAAAGTAAACTGTCAAGGTGTAAGGCCCGTCTTTTTCCACACCTTACGGTGTGGCGAGAGACGGCGTTACGCTAACATACATATACGCATATGAATATCTTAATGTAGCGGAATAATTTAAACTTTATGTATATGCATTTAACCATGCAACTAATACTTGAATCATGTATATATGCCTTAACTATCCTTCATGAACAAGGTGACATTGTAACTTAGCATATTAACATCATACGTAGCATCATGATATAAACATTCTATAACTCATCCCTAAGCATCGTAAGTAATAAGTTATTCTTTAGGCATAACAATCTGTAACACCCCACTAAAATTCCCTTCAATATTATCCCTAATATTGAGTAGGATTGCATGAATAACATCTATATTGAGTATGATTCATGAATGATAGTTAGAGTTGTGGGAATTTTAGTGTAAGTGTTAATAGGCCTTATATGGGCTCTAAATGGTGGAAATTCCTAATGGGTCTTAAATAACACTTCATTAGTTATCCTAATGAGCCCCATGAGGATAAAAGAAATAACACATCATGTGATGTGCCTTACTTTAGATGGGCTTGCAAAAGAATAATAATAAAAAAAATGTAATGATGTAGGTGCCAAGGATTGAACCTTGGACCTTAAAGATGTTGTAAGCCTTAAGAATGCATATGTAACCAATTCACCTAGCAAGGGAGTGCTATTAGGAGGATAAAGAGAATTATAGATAGGTGTAAGGATAAGGGAATTGAAGAGTCACAATGAGAGGAGGCACCATGCCCTTTCACATGCCCCCTTCACTTAATATAAAAAGGAGGGATGACAAGTGAAGAGGTAACTTGGCACTTAAGTTACTTTTCTCTTCTTCTCTTCCACCAAGGCCCTTCCTCTCCCCTCTCTTCTTCCTTCTTGGCCGAAATTCCAAAGGGGTTTTTCCTCTTGGAAAACTTCACAAGAGGTCTCCCTCTTGAAGATCCAAGTTCTTCTACAAGGCTATAAGGGCAAGAAGTACTCTAAAGTCAAGAAGGTTTCCTTTTGTTTCTATATTTGAGGTTTATAACCGAGACAACAAGGGTAAGACTCCCCTCACCTGCAACATAATAGTTATATATGTTTTTGATTCATATTCTTGTATGTTTTTGGCGATGTGTTGCAAAAATCGTGAAGGTTTCCCTATAGGCAAGTTTCGGCCAACATGAGATTTAGGGATTAGGTTTGTGTTTGATGATATCTAATGACTCCAATATTTTCTTGATGTTAAGTTATGAATATGATGAAAAAAAAAGATGAAGCAAAAGACCCTTAAAGGTTTAGGCCAAGGCTCTCATGAAGCCATAGACTCTTTGGCCACAAGAAGATGTTTGGGTTCTTTTGACAAGCTAATATTTTAATTCCTTGTTAATGGTTGTTTGAGAGTTATATATATATTTTTAGGTCATATTTCCCCTCTGAACACGTGGGGTTAATACCCAAAATAAGGGCCAAAAAGAAAGAAAAAGAAGAGTTAAAGATGCCATGTTACTTACTAGTGCTTCCTAGTGTTAGAATATGTATTATATGTATGTTATATGAACCAATTGCTCTTGTTTTTGTCATTTTCATGTTGATAAGAACCTTAGGAGTTTCTGATCAGTTTCTTAAATTAGGTTTTAGGATGGGTTAAGGTCACTACCTCATTTGATAATGCCCCTTTGTAGTAGGATACTCAATGTATGCATGTTATATGAGTTGTGTGATGTTGTGTTGTGTTTTTATGCCATGATAACCCTATCTAAATGTTTTGATCAGTAGAATATATGTGAATTAGGGTTGAATTAAAGGTATCCATGTTGCATTATGCCATGATAAATAAGGGCTAAAAGAATGAGAAAGAAAAGTTAAAGATGTCATGTTACTTACTAATGCTTCCTAGTGTTAGAATATGTATTATATGTATGTTGTATGAACCAATTGCTCTTGTTTTTGTCATTTTCATGTTGGTATGAACCTTAGAAGTTTATTATCAGTACCTTAAATTGGGTTTTAGGATGGGTTAGGTCACTACCTCACTTGATGATGTCTCTTGGTACTAGGGTATTCAATGTATGCATGTTGTATGAGTTGTGTGATGTTATGTTGTGTTTTTATGCCATGATAACCCTATCTAAATGTTTTGACCAGTAGAGTATATGTTGAATTAGGGTTGAATTAAAGGTATCCATGTTTCATTATGCCATGATAGATGAAAAGAAAAATGAAACAAGTTCCCTAGGTGTATTATTCTTAGTCTTAAATTGAACATTATGTGTTTTATGAATCATGAATGATAAGTTGGCATGTTATGAATTTTCTTATCATGAAATAATGTTTTCTCCATGCCATGTTCATGCTTGAAAGTTATGATGATATTTATGCTTTGAATGTATGCCCATGACATGTATGACATTATGAATAAAAGAATATCTAAAGAGCAATTTCTAAGAAAAGAAAAGAAATGATGAACGCTATGCTAAAGAGAAATTGCTATGGAAAGGAAAGGAATCATGTATACTATTTTACTTTATGTATTGGCTTGTATCGGATCTTGAAAAAGGTCCAAGGGATGGGCACCTTAAGAACGCCCCAGTTCTGGACTACCGTAGCTGTCCCTAGGCACCAAGGTTGCCTAGTACCTTAGTAGGTCAGGATTAGCTACGTCGTACTCTACTAAGAAATGTGCGCAAATGATGAATGGGTACAAGCCAGGGATCCCAATGATGATGATATGTTGATGTTCAAGTATTATATTATATATATTTTCAAAAGAGTATCCTTAATGTTTATGCACATGTTTATGTTTAATGATATTGCATATGCTATGTTTAATGTTTATGCACATGTTTATATTTAATGATATTGCATATGCTATGTTTAATGTTTATGCACATGTTTATGTTTAATGATATTACATATGCTATGTTTAATGTTTATGCACATGTTTATGTTTAATGATATTGCATATGCTATGTCTAATGTTTATGCACATGATTATGTTTTAAAGGTTATGCGAATGTTAAGTGTTTATGCTTATGTGCTTTAGATGCTTTAAGTATTTATTCATGTTATATGTTTATGTCAAATGATGTAGATTTCTACTTATATGTGATGTACGAGTTTTGTGAGTAAGCAAGGAGCTTACAAAGCATTTTATGCTTATAGTCTACCTTCTTATGTTGCAGATCCAACTAAAGGTTTCTAAAGAAGGGGAAGCAGTAGGGGGGCCTGTGTGTGTGTGGCAGTGACTTGGCAGAACGATCCTACTGTTGTCTTTACTCTTACTTATGGACTTGTTTCTCATGGACTTAATGTTGCTACTTATAAATGCATGTGTTAGTTTTTATGTTTACGCTTACTACTTGTTGGAGTTGAAGTTTTTTATGATATGCATGCTTAAAGTAGAACTATATACTCTCTTGATAGATATGCTATGCTATGATTTATATGCTTAAAGTAGTTTAGTTAGAAAGAAATTTATCCAATTGCATATGTTAATGATTTAGTATTATTTTCGCTGCTATATTTACGCTCCATATGCAATAATGTATGAAAGAAAGAAAAAAAAGTAACGCGTCGCTCATGTAAGAGGCGGGCGTTATAGCTTGGTATCAAAGCAGTTTGCCATCTCACTACACACACATCAAGCCTGCATCCTGCCGCTTCCAAGTAAGATCTTACCTTACATGATTTAAGAATGTTGCTTTATGTTTACTTATGATAGGAATGTTTCTGGACTAACCATACAAGTAGATGTGATACCCTCTATGGTTCTAGAACGATAAGGAATGTTTATGACTAAGTATACAAATACGAAATTATGGAATCATGTTTTTACCTGGGAATGGAAACTTAGGGTAGTACCTTACCTTACCTTATAATAAAAAAGATGATACAAATGCATGTATATACATGAAAATGATGAAAATGATAAATGATCTTATACTAGCTTATTGTTGTAATATGATAACAGCATGGCTAGAAGAACTACTAGAATTAATGATACCGTACCTCAGCCTGACCTGACGCACCTAGTGACAGAACTCCAGCATCAACTCACCGAGCAGCAGCAGACCATCAACACCTTGATGAGTCAGCAAGTAAATACTACCGTTCCATCTGTGAACCAGACGGTGACACCTGTAGTGCCTCCGACTCCGCCAGCACCCCTAACAGGCCCTGCCACCGGAATGCGACCGGAAGCTTACTTAATCCAGTGGCAGAGACTGAAGCCGGAAACTTTTACGGGTGCTTGTGAACCATGGGATGCTCAGGCCTGGCTCAAGACGGTAGAGAGTACTATGGAGCTGCTGGACTGGCCGGAGCACGAGAAGGTCAAGTGTGCGTCATTCTACCTTTCTGGCGACGCTAGAATGTGGTGGGAAAGGGTCAAGGCCAAAAGACCCATGAACCAGATGAAATGGACGGACTTCGAATCAGAATTTTACGAGGAGTTCTTCCACATGCGGGTCACCAACAAACACTACGATGAGTTTACGGAATTCCGTCAAGGCGATCTATCAGTCAGTGAAGCTGTCAAGAGATTCAACAGGCTGGCTTGCCTATGTCCCGAGTTGGTCAAGACGGAGAAAGAAAAGGTCCGCCTGATGCTATAAATGTTGCGGCCCGAGATAGCTCTGAATGTGGCCGGCGGAGTTAACCGACCGCAGACCGCAGAGGAGCTGTTCAGTAGCGCCTTGATCACCGAGCATTATCTGAACAGTATTAATCAGCAGAAGGAGATGCCGACAGAGAACAAGAACCAAGCCAACTCTAGAGGTCAGCACACGAGCACCAGCTGAAAGGGAATCGCAACGACAAGAAGAAAGGGATCGATCCTAAGGGCGGTCCAGCGAACAAGAAGCCCAAGATCAACTCGTGCGCAAAATGTGGAAATAGGCATCTTGGAGAATGTCACAGAGGTACAAATAAATGCTACACCTGTGGGTTGGAAGGACACAGGGCCTTCAACTGTCCTATTAAGCCTCAGGCACCATCTCAGCAGCTGATCCAGCACCAGGGTGCCCCTGCACAACTGCATTATATGCAAGCTGCACTGGAAGGTCCTCAGATAAGTCAAGGAAGATTGGAAGCCCCGCCAGTTCCGACAAACGCCAGGGTTTTCTCACTTACCAAGGAGGACGCAGCGAATGTTTCGACGGTTGTTACAGGTCAGATCTTTATTTACAGTCAGCATGCTAGTGTGTTATTTGACACTGGAGCAACACATTCGTTTATTTCCATGCCTTACTCTAAGAAGATAGACATACCTCTACAAGTTCTAGACTGTAAATTTCTAACAACCCTGCCTTCGGGAGAAACAATGGCATCCACCCACGTGTTGCATGCAGCACCAATCAGAATCACAGAAAGAGATCTCTATTGCGACCTGATAGTACTCGACATGCAAGATTATGATGCAATACTGGGTATGGATTTTTTGAGCAAATACGGTGCTTCTATCGAGTGCCGTAAGCGAAAAGTGGTATTCCAAGCCGAGGCGGAACCTATGTTTGAATTCATCGGAGAGACAAGGAAGAGAACCAGGGAAATTCTTATCGGCTCTAAAGGCACAGAAGATGCTAGCGAAAGGATACACTGGTTTTCTGGCATATGTGGTCAGCACCACCCAAACACAGGATCAGAAACTAAGTGATATCAGAGTGGTATGCAAATATCCGGAGGTATTCCCAGATGATCTACCAGGATTGGCCCCGGACAGAGAAATCGAATTTGAGATCGAACTGATTCCTGGCACTAAACTGATCTCCAAGGCACCTTACCGTATGACGCCAGCTAAGTTGAAGGAGCTTCAAGGATAGCTGCAGGAGTTACTCGACAAGGGTTTTGTTCGCCCGAGTCACTCTCCATGGGGAGCTCCGGTACTGTTCGTGAAAAAGAAAGATGGAACTATGCGCCTGTGCATAGATTATCGAGCTCTAAATAATGTGACGATTAAGACCAACTAAAGGGAGCTACCGTCTTTTTGAAGATCGATCTTAGATCAGGTTACCATCAAGATAAAGTGAAACCAGACGATATCCCAAAGACGACTTTCCGGACTAGATACGGACACTTTGAATTCGTTGTCATGCCCTTCAGAGTAACTAATGCTCCCGCCATGTTTATGGACCTGATGAATCGGGTATTCTTGGCATTCCTTGACAAGTTTGTGATCGTCTTCATCGACGATATCCTTATCTATTCGAGATTTCGAGGAGGTGGGAAAAAAAGAGAGAAGAGATAAAAGATGATAAAGTAATGAGTGGAAAAATGACTAAGATTAGAAGATAACTGAGGGAGTAATTGGATACATGTTTTTATGGCTAGAGAAGTAAGTGTTGCTGAGAATAGAGCATCAATAAGGACAACAAAGAAATGATCGGTGACATTAGTGGAAGATAACTGTGACATTAATTTTAAGTTCGAGGACGAACTTTCCAGAAGGTATGGAGAATTGTAACACCCCACTAAAATTTCCTTCAATATTATCCCTAATATTGAGTAGGATTGCATGAATAACAGCTATATTGAGTATGATTCATGAATGATAGTTAGAGTTGTGGGAATTTTAGTGTAAGTGTTAATAGGCCTTATATGGGCTCTAAATGGTGGAAATTCCTAATGGGTCTTAAATAACACTTCATTAGTTATCCTAATGGGCCCCATGAGGATAAAAGAAATAACACATCATGTAATGGGCCTTACTTTAGATGGACTTGCAAAAGAATAATAATAAAAAAATGTAATGATGTAGGTGCCAAGGATTGAACCTTGGACCTTAGAGATGTTGTAAGCCTTAAGAATGCATATGTAACCAATTCACCTAGCAAGGGAGTGCTATTAGGAGGATAAAGGGAATTATAGATAGGTGTAAGGATAAGGGAATTGAAGAGTCATCATGAGAGGAGGCACCATGCCCTTTCACATTCCCCCTTCACTTAATATAAAAAGGAGGGATGAGAAGTGAAGAGGTAATTTGGCACTTAAGTTACTTTTCTCTTCTTCTCTTCCACCAAGGCCCTTCCTCTCCCCTCTCTTCTTCCTTCTTGGCTGAAATTCCAAAGGGGTTTTTCCTCTTGGAAAACTTCACAAGAGGTCTCCCTCTTGAAGATCCAAGTTCTTCTACAAGGCTATAAGGGCAAGAAGTACTCTAAAGTCAAGAAGGTTTCCTTTTGTTTCTATATTTGAGGTTTATAACCGAGACAACAAGGGTAAGACTCCCCTCACCTGCAACATAATAGTTATATATGTTTTTGATTCATATTCTTGTATGTTTTTGGCGATGTGTTGCAAAAATCGTGAAGGTTTCCCTATAGGCAAGTTTCGACCAACATGAGATTTAGGGATTAGGTTTGTGTTTGATGATATCTAATGACTCCAATATTTTCTTGATGTTAAGTTATGAATTATGATGAAAAAAAAGATGAAGCAAAAGACCCTTAAAGGTTTAGGCCAAGGCTCTCATGAAGCCATAGACTCTTTGGCCACAAGAAGATGTTTGGTTCTTTTGACTAGCTAATGTTTTAATTCCTTGTTAATGGTTGTTTGAGGCTTTTATATATATTTTTAGGTCATATTTCCCCTCTGAACACGTGGGGTTAATACCCTAAATAAGGGCCAAAAAGAAAGAAAAAGCAGAGTTAAAGATGCCATGTTACTTACTAGTGCTTCCTAGTGTTAGAATATATATTATATGTATGTTGTATGAACCAATTGCTCTTGTTTTTGTCATTTTCATGTTGATATGAACCTTAGGAGTTTCTGATCAGTTTCTTAAATTAGGTTTTAGGATGGGTTAAGGTCACTACCTCATTTGATAACGCCCCTTTGTAGTAGGATACTCAATGTATGCATGTTATATGAGTTGTGTGATGTTGTATTATATTTTTATGCCATGATAACCCTATCTAAATGTTTGATCAGTAGAATATATGTGAATTAGGGTTGAATTAAAGGTATCCATGTTGCATTATGCCATGATAAATAAGGGCTAAAAGAAAGAGAAAGAAAAGTTAAAGATGTCATGTTACTTACTAATGCTTCCTAGTGTTAGAATATGTATTATATGTATGTTGTATGAACCAATTGTTCTTGTTTTTGTCATTTTCATGTTGGTATGAACCTTAGAAGTTTATGATCAGTACCTTAAATTGGGTTTTAGGATGGGTTAAGGTCACTACCTCACTTCATGATGTCTCTTGGTACTAGGGTATTCAATGTATGCATGTTGTATGAGTTGTGTGATGTTGTGTTGTATTTTTATGCCATGATAACCCTATCTAAATGTTTTGACCAGTAGAGTATATGTTGAATTAGGGTTGAATTAAAGGTATCCATGTTTCATTATGCCATGATAGATGAAAAGAAAAATGGAACAAGTTCCCTAGGTGTATTATTCTTAGTCTTAAATTGAACATTATGTGTTTTATGAATCATGAATGATAAGTTGGCATGTTACGAATTTCCTTACCATGAAATTATGTTTTCTCCATGCCATGTTCATGTTTGAAAGTTATGATGATATTTATGCTTTGAATGTATGCCCATGACATGTATGACATTATGAATAAAAGAATGTCTAAAGAGCAATTTCTAAGAAAAGAAAAGAAATGATGAATGCTATGCTAAAGAGAAATTGCTATGGAAATGAAAGGAATCATATATACTATTTTACTTTATGTATTGGCTTGTATCGGATCATGAAAAAGGTCCAAGGGATGGGCACCTTAAGAACGCCCCGGTTCTGGACTACCGTAGCTGTCCCTAGGCACCAAGGTTGCCTAGTACCTTAGTAGGTCGGGATTAGCTACCTCGTACTCTACTAAGAAATGTGCGCAAATGATGAATGGGTACAAGCCAGGGATCCCAATGATGATGATATGTTGATGTTCAAGTATTATATTATATATATTTTCAAAAGAGCATCCTTAATGTTTATGCATATGTTTATGTTTAATGATATTGCATATGCTATGTTTAATGTTTATGCACATGTTTATGTTTAATGATATTGCATATGCTATGTTTAATGTTTATGCACATGTTTATGTTTAATGATATTGCATATGCTATGTTTAATATTTATGCACATGTTTATGTTTAATGATATTGCATATGCTATGTCTAATGTTTATGTACATGATTATGTTTTAAAGGTTATGCGAATGTTAAATGTTTATGCTTATGTGCTTTATATGCTTTAAGTATTTATTCATGTTATATGTTTATGTCAAATGATGTAGATTTCTACTTATATGTGATGTACGGGTTTTGTGAGTAAGCAAGGAGCTTACTAAGCATTTTATGCTTATAGTCTACCTTCTTATGTTGCAGATCCAACTAAAGGTTTCTAAAGAAGGGGAACCAGTAGGAGGGCCTGTGTGTGTGTGGCAGTGACTTGGTAGAACGATCCTACTGTTGTCTTTACTCTTACTTATGGACTTGTTTCTCATGGACTTAATGTTACTACTTATAAATGCATGTGTTAGTTTTTATGTTTACGCTTACTACTTGTTGGAGTTGAAGATCTTTATGATATGCATGCTTAAAGTAGAATTATATACTCTCTTGATAGATATGCTATGCTATGATTTATATGCTTAAAGTAGTTTAGTTAGAAAGAAATGTATCCAATTGCATATGTTAATGATTTAGTATTATTTCCGCTGCTATTTTTACGCTCCATATGCAATAATGTATGAAAGAAAGAAAAAAAAAGTAACGCGTCGCTCACGTAAGAGGTGGGCATTACACTATCATAAGTATAGCATAGAACTTAAGAAGGCGTTTCAAAACACAAGGCATGCAACAAGTATAAATATGAGAATCCTTTTTCTCTTTCCTTTGCCATGTCACTGCCACACACACGCTCTTGCCCCTCCTACTGCTTCCCTTAATAACCTCTTACTTGATCTGCGGTATAAGGAAATAAGACTATAAGCACATAGGCTTAGTAAGACCCTTTTCTACTCACTAAAAATCATACGTCATATAAAACATAAGCATATGAAACATTTAACTTGGCATGATCTTTAACATAAAACATAAGCATATTCTTAACATAAAACATATGTATATAAACATTTAACATGACATGATCTTTAACATAAAACATAAGCATATTCTTAACATAAAACATAAGCATATTCTTAACATAAAACATAAGCATATAAACATTTAACATGGCAGGATGCATAACATGAATGGATGCATGAGTCAAATGCATATAAATAAGGATGCTTATTTGAAAATCATACTTATAAATACTTAAACATAATCATAACATCATGGGGGTCCCCGGCTTGTACCACATACATACATCATATACGTGCATCCCTAAGTAAATACGAGATAGCTAGTCTCGACCTACTAGGGTAGGAACAGCTACGGTAGTTCCAAAAATCGAGGCGTTCGTAAGGTGCCCATCCCTGTTGGACAATGCGGTAGTCCCAGAACCGTGGACAGCTACGGTAGTCCAGAACCGAGGCGTTCTTAAGGTGTCCATCCCTTGGACCCTTACTTCGGTCCGGTACAAGCCCATTCATAAAGTAAAATAACTTTGCATGCTTCATCATTCATAGAACATACATAGCATATTTAAAGACATAAACATAATCTTGTTGCATGAAGCATGACATAGGAGTAGGAATAGCTATGGTAGTTCCAGAACCGTGGACAGCTACGGTAGTCCAGAACCGAGGCGTTCTTAAGGTGCCCATCCCTTAGCATGACATAAAGTATACTTGGCATTTCATCATTCATACTTAATGCATAACATCATGATGCCTTAAAGGCATAATCATTATCTTCATTCATCATCTTCATTCATAAAACATAACATACATACATAATTATGCCTCCAGGCTTAATCATTATCTTGGTTCATAAAGCTTGCATGGTTATGGTACATAAGGTAAACATGAATTTCATACATGATACATATCATCTAGCATACATAATCATAGTATCCATCATAGAGCATGCATGGGTAAGATTCATATGAACATGATACATACTACTTAGGTTCATGGCATTCAACATTACTTAGGTTCATAGCATTCATCATAAAACATGCATAGACATTCATAACCATATATCTATTATAGGCATTTAACATCCTACCTGCATTATTCTATATAACATGAAGCCTACATCAATTACATATGTTCCTGGTATATGGTCTAAAACATTCATGCATAAACATAGCACATAACCTAAACATACAAAGTCATGATACATAACACATAAAGCTAGGGTTTTAGGTAACATAAAAATTCTTACAACATGCTTAAACATATACATACATCATAGTAAACTATAAACAAGTATCCTTGAGACCTTAACCCAACCCAAACCCTAGATCATGGTCTTGGCCGAAAGGTCAATAGGAGGAGGCTCCATTATTCAATTAACATGAGGGGTTCTATAAGTAAAAGAAAACTCATACATTACATACAATGCCATAGAAAGCCATTAGAATCCATGATTAGTGCTAACCCTAAGTTTTTAGCCCTACACTTGACCTTGGCCGAAACCCTAGAGGCCACAAGCATATGGAGATATTCACATAATTCACCATAAATGTCCAATTCAATACATACAATACCATGCGAAGCCATTTGAACCCTTGATTGGATCTAACCCTAAGTCCTAGCCCTAATTCAAGCATTGGCCGAAACCCTAGAAGGGTAATGAGTCCATGGGAAAATTCATATAAGTCATAATTAATATCCACTATATCATAGGGAACATAACAAACATGCTTGAAGGGTTGAATTTAAACCTAACCATGGGACATGAATGGTGGCCGAAACCCTAAAGGGGCCTTAGGGTGCTACCAAATTTCCCCAAATCATAATTTATACTTAACTTATCATGAGTAAACATTAGGAAACATGAGTGGGGTTTTAACATCATCTTAGACCCAAAATCATGCTTTGGCCGAAAATCCTAGAAGCCCTAATCCATCATTTCCTCAACATAAATCCCAAACAACATCTTAAATCATGATAAACAACATAAACTATTATACCACAGGTGAGGGAGTCTTACTTTGATTTATCTTGGTTATAACCTTGAATAGAGAAGCAAAAGAAAACCTCCTTGACCTTAGTCCACCCCTAGCCCTTGTAGCCTTGTAGGAAGCCCTTAGATCTTGAAGAAGAAGCCTTCTTGTGAAGCTTTTCCAAAGGAGAAACCCCTTGTGGGTTTCGGCTAGAAGGAGGAAGAAGAGGGAGAGAAAGAGTTTTGGTGGAAGAAGAAAACAAATAACTTAAGTGCTAAGTTGTCTCTTCCCTTCCCCTCTCTTTTATACTAAGTGAAGGGGGTAAATGAAGAGGCATGGTGCCTCCTCTCATGGTGACTCTTCACTTCCTTTTGGCCTTTAACAACAATCCTTCTCCTTTCCTACTTGCACTCCCTTGCTAGGTGAATTGGTTAGTACATGCATGATGAGACTCTAGGTCCAAGGTTCTTTGGCGCATGCACTTTATTTTTATTTCTTTTTCTTTTATTTTTGGCAAGGCCTACATAAGGCCCACCAAGAGTCATGCTAATCTTCCTAATTGAAACCCATTTCCATTTATGTTAAATTCTACCTAAGATCCACTAATAACCATGGTACTAGAAGAGTCCATGTAAGGCCCCTTAGTACTTAGCTTTTAATCCATATAAGGAATCATGCTAAGGTTCATACTATTATTCTATATTACTCACGAATCCATATAGGCATGATCAATATTTTCAAGAAAAATATTGAAAGGATTTTAGGGGTCATTACACAAGGACCATGGGCCTTTGAGTAGGAGTCGATCTAGGCTCTGAACCAAGTAAAAGAAACTTGTTAGCGTTAATTTTGTTTTTCCGCTGCGCAATCGCTATAACTTTTAATCCGAAATTCTTCGATCGATATTCACCCCCCCCACTATCTATTTTCTCTGATCCAACAAGTGGTATCAGAGTGGGTGGCTCAAACTTAGTGCAACCACCAGTTTGAGAGTTTTTTTGGGATTTACGAAACTTTTAAATTTTTTTTCATAATCTTTCTCGTTAATCGAGGTTGGTGCAACACGACTGGATTTTTTTTCATTATTATATTTCTTCCCACACTACTAATCCAAGACTCAATCTTGGAACAAGTTTTTGTTTTTTAATTTTTACAGTTAAAATTCTAATGGCCTTGCAAGAGGGATTCAACACTGCCCGACCACCTCTTTTCAGTGGAGAAGATTTCCCCTACTGGAAAAGCAGGATGGAAGTCCACCTGAAAACTCAGGTGGACATGTGGATAATCATCCAATCGGGTCTGGAGATTCCCAAGAACACAGAAGGAGTGGCACAACATTATACTAAATGGGACGCCTCGCTGAAGAAGAAAATCGAGGCAGATGCAAAATGATAAGTACCATTTTTGTGATTATTTTAATTGCTAAAATCCATGTTTGACCCATGTTTTTATTGCTTAATTATGATTTTACCCTAGGTTTTGGAACTTTATCTTATTTTGGACTTAATTGCAAAATTACACAATTTTTGGATTATTTGGCCACTAATTTTCTGATATATTTTTGTAGGCAAGAAAGGATCCTGGACCTAAGGCATATTGGGTCAAACTTGAGTCGGAAGTGGAACCGGATCGAATTATCATGTTTTGGATTAATCCGGGCCGTCCGATTCAAGAGCGGCTAGATCTGAGCCATCCGGGACGATCTGAAGCAATCCGAGCTAGGGTTAGGGTTGATCAAGCTCTATGATCAAGATCTGAAGGTTTCATCCCAATCAGAGCTAAATTAACCGTTGAATCAAGCAAGGAGGGCTCTAGAGCGTCCAATCACAGATAGAGTTGATCTGGACCATCCGTTGCACATCTGGAGGATCCGAGCTACCACAAGGCAGATCCTGACCCCAGATCATCATTATAAAAGTTGGGCTCAAATCAGATCAAGATCTACCGTTGGATTTCATCCGATCAATCTGGACCGTCCATTGATGGCTATTTAATCAAAAATCGCCGCAGCCTTCTCCTTTGTCGCGTCTTCGCCGTCTTCTCCAGTTCATCGAGTTCTTCACTTTTCTTTGTGTTTTCTTCAATCCGTGGGCGCGACCACTCGATTTTCTTACTGAATTCATGTGCTAGGTCATTGGGGAGGCCATCAGTCTTGTTTCCGGATCGGAATTGCCCAAGAACAGAGCTTGTGAGAGGTTTCTACAGCTCTGTCCAATTTACACCTTCGGATCGGCTGTGCTCTCATACCTTCCACCTGAGCTATCCAGAGGGGTTCCCTGAGTAGCTTGGACCATCATCCACCCACCTACGCACGCAGACACAGCTGCAATGAAGAATCCGTATGGAAAATTCAGAAATGGGCAAATCTGAGCTGTATTCAATCGCAGATGAAGTTTTCCCCATGAATTGTTGAGCTTGCGGGTTCGAGGCTCACCCTTGCGTGACGAACAAGGAGCACTTGAGCTTAGGGAGAGATTGAGTTTAGGTTTCTTAGTTAATTTCGTTTATTAGCTGTAATTTTCATTTACTGCTGTAATTTCGTTTCTGTTTTGGTTTCAGATTGGTTAAGTTGGTTTTCTTAAGTGTTCTATCTTAAATTAGGGTTCAATCTTTAAGACAAGTAGTTAGGGAATTGCTTAGGAACATTTGGTTTCAATTTCAGTTTAATTGTAGCTTTAATTCCTTGCGTGCCATTTTCTTTCCTTGAGTATCAGCCCCTGTTTTGCCATTTCAGTTTAGTTTCTGATATCTTTTCCAGTTCAGCTCGAATTCAGTTAAATCTAGTTTAATTTTTGCAATTGAAGACACATTTCAAGTTTCTTTCTCAATTGATTTGGTAGCTGAATTTTAGTTCAGCTTGTAACGTATCAAACCCAAATTCTTCATGCTTTCAGTCACTGCACATGAGATGTTTATGAAGCAGCAGATTTCATTTCTGCAATTGGACCATTTCTGCACATGCTGCTGGGTTCCGAATTCTGTTTCTGCAGTCTTTTATTTCTGAAAATTGCCTTCGGTTGTTGTTCCATGTTCCTTTATTTCTGCAGTAACTCCATTAAGTTCTGCAACTTTTATTTCTGCACTCGAAAGGAATTGCTGCATATTTCCTATGTTTCCTGCATCTTTTGAATTCAGATTTTCTTTCAGCTGTCTCTGGAATTCTCGGCTACAATTTCTGAAGTTCACAATTATCTTTGCTTTGCATCCAAGTAGGTTTCTGAAATTTTGTATGTGATCCCTGCATTTCTGGAACTCTGCATTCAGATTTCAATTTTGCACAACTGTTCCTACATTGAGTTGTCTTGACTGATCAGATTTGGATCTTACTTCACTGATACTATCCTTTTCCAAGCTAAGTTGGCTAGTCTCAGCATGAATTAGCATGGTTCCAGTCTAAGCATTCATGTACCAGTTCGGCACATCAATTCTTTCCCTTGCGCAGCAATTTAACTCCAATTTCAGCAAGTGTATCAAGCTTAACCTCCACATTGATTTGTATCGGGATAAACACTCCTTGTAGTATACTTTTGTGTTTGAATCAGCTTCCATTGCATCAAATCAATTTCTGAATTGTAAATCTCCAATTCAGCACTTTCAGCATTCATTTCTGCACATTGTCCCTGCAGTCCTCCAATTTCTGAAAAGAAACTGCAGTTTACTGCAGTTTCTGCAGTTTTTGTGGTGTCAATCTCCTTAAACAATCTGAGTTGAATCGTGTCATTCATTTGGAATCTGAAATTTCTCCTCATCCTTGCATTTCCTTGCATTTACAGCTTACATTTTCTAGGCTTGATCAATAGGTTACAAGGCTGAATTGTTAGAATCCATTTTGGCACAAAAATTCAGCCCTTGGCACAAGAGTTCCATGTTGCGTGCCAAGATGTTAGAACACCGATTTGTATAAGATTTTCACCAGTTTTTCTGGTGTAGGACAGCTACTGAAGTCTATTGATATCATCTTCAGAATCCTTGATGTTTCTTTGCATTGGTTTGCTTTCCAAAATCATAGTTGTGTTGAGTTGTTTTGTAGTTTGATGTCTGAATTTCATAGTTGGTAATTGTATTAAATTGTTTGCTTCCGAAATTGCAATCACTGCCTTCATTCCTTTGCTTAGCATTTGTTTTACCTTTGAAATCAGAATTGGTCCAAAATTGATTAAGTGTTTTAGTGGATTAAGTGTCAATTGGTTGAATCATTAAATGCCATCACTTGATTTGTCATGAGTTAAGTTTCCCTTCTTTTCATTTCACTTTCATATCTGAATAGCAACCCAAAACCCAATTTTGATTTGAAACCCGAAAACACAAACGACACATAAACACAAGCGCGAATAAAACAACGTCAACTAGCCCCGAGAAAAATACGACCTGTGGCCCCTATATTACATTTTCATACTTTTGATTGTAAAAGGGTTTCCAGCAGTTCATTCATTTAAATTCTAAATTTGAGGCCCACATTCGTGACACATAGTTTGGGTCTGTCACAAAGGCAACCCAGACTTTGCAATGCGGTTTGACCAAGGAGGAACTGAACCGGGTGGGACCCTTCAACAGCGCCAAAGAGCTTTGGATCAAGCTGATCGAGCTGCACGAAGGTACCTCCGACACCAGGATCAGCAAAAGAGATCTGTTGCTGAACATACTCTACACGATCAAGATGAACGAAGGAGAAACAGCAACACAACTCCATGACAGAATCCAGGAGCTGATGAATGGGTTGCATACGATAGGTCACAAGGTCGAGAACCGTGACCTAATCAGGTATACACTAAACGTTTTCCCAAGGAACACACTGTGGGCATCCATGGTAGATGCCTACAAGGTTTCTAGGGATTTTTCTAAAATTAAATTAGATGAACTTTTCTTTGAATTAGAATTGCATGAACAGACTAACGCCACTATAGTCGAGAAGAGTATTGCTTTCATTGTAGGAAAACCTCAAGGAAAAGACCCCAAGAAGAAGCCTCAACCAGCACCCGAGTCTGACTCAGACTTAGATTCAGAAGACAATGAAGGGGATCGACCCATGTTGGTTCGGCTAGCTCTGGACTACTACAAGGAGCTAAAGAACCAAACAAACAAAAAGAAAGCAAGCTGAAGAAAGGAAGATCCAGCAATACCTTCAACAACTTCAAAGAGCAAGACTAATGTCACCTGCTACGAGTGCAACAAAAAGGGACATTACAAGTCAGAGTGCCCCAGTTTGAAGGAAATGAAGAAGGCACGAAGAAAGAAGGCTCTCCAAGCCACTTGGGATGATTCCTCCTCCGAAGAAGAAGAAGAAGTCCCGCACGCGAATCTTCTCGCCTTAACCGCTTTGGAAGACGTTGACACCGGATTGGAGTCGGAACCAGATAACGAAAGACTCACAATCTCAAAAAATAAACAAATAACGGTAAGAGGTTACTCAGAATATGAACTTTCAAAATTAATTTCTTATTTATCTCGCAACTTGGCGAAAGCCAAAATCCGGGTTAAGTCCCACCGACAGGAAGTAAAACTCCTGAAAGAGGAAGTCAACTCGAGGTCCTTGACTGAGCCAGTTCAGGAAGGAAGCTTAACCCAAGTTCAAAAACTTGAGGAAGAGAATTCTTCCCTGAAGACTCAAGTCAAAGAGCTCAGAGTTGTCTTAGAACGGTTCACTTCGGGTTCCAAGGGTCTTGACATGATCCTTGGAATGTAGAAGTCCGTTCTTAACCGATCCGGACTCGGTTATCGAACCAAGTCAAGACAACGCTCTTATTATGCTGTATTGAACCAACCTAGAACCCAAGTCCAAGCATGGGTCCCCAAGCTTTGTTTGAACAAACAAGCTAGACCAAACCAGTATTGGATCCCCAAGGATATGATTCACGTCTTGCCTAACCATTATCGAGACAATAGTCCAAGGGGAGCCAATATAAAAACCATATTCATAATTAGATAATTTTTTTTATTGCAAGTTTTCTTTATTGCATGCTTGCCTGTTTATTTCCTTCTGCAAATCATCATGCTTAGACTTAGGACTGGTTAGACTAAGGACAAAATGATTTAGTTGAAATTTGAAAACCTAGTATGGGAGGAGGTGAGATGATAGTACGTTAGGGAATCCTTTCTAATAAGGTCAAGTATATTCTACATGGTATGTTTAGTCTGGTGGAACTAGCCGAAGCTACCGATCCAAGACCCAAACTAGTTAGACTAAAATTTCTCAAGAAGTAACTTGAAGATGAATTTTCAATAAAAGGCTTTGTCAAGGAAAGGGTTGATGATCCAATAAGGCTACGGCCAAAGAAGACCGAGTGCCTCGCCAAGACCTGGAAGCCAATTATTGAAAATTAAATTCACTTTACTACTTGTTAAATTTGAATCTAACACAAATTTCAATTAATCTTAGATTCAACACAATTTTTCAAAATAAACTTAAAATTTTTTAAATTAATTAAATTTTAACCATGCTTTTCAAATTAAAATCTTTATTTTTGTTAAAACCTGTCTCACAAAACCCATAAGGTTAATGTGATTGATAACACTAGACTGGGTGAGACAAACTAGGCTGTGAAAATCAATTTTAAAGCTATTCTTGACACTAATTGGATCCAAATCAATAAATACTTTATGTGTAGAAACATAAAGATTTAGACCAATGGATGTTGGATAGTGGATGCTTCAGACACATGACTGGAGACAAATTGAAATTCACCAAAATCAAGTTCAAGAACCTAGGCTCAGTAGCATTTGACAATAATGCTACACTCAAAGTCATTGGGTCAGGTAACATTGAACTCAAATCCGATTTTGTGATTAAAAAGGTACTCTTGGTTGAAAATTTCAAGTTCAATTTGCTTAGTATAAGTCAACTATATGATACTGGCTATGTAGTTACATTTACCAACTTTGACTGCCTGATTAGAAACCTTCAAGACTCAGAAGTCATGCTTAAGGGTACTAGGAAAAATAATGTTTATACTATCAATCTACCTTTAGTATCAAAATGCCTCTTAACTCAATTAGAAGAATCCAACCTCTGGCATAGAAGATTAGGTCACACTAATGTTAGACTAATTTCTAAAATTACCCAACTTGGTCTAATTAAAGGGGTACCAAAAATTAAGAACTTTGAAAACACAATCTGTAACTCATGTAATCAAGGTAAACAAACTAAGTATAATCACAAGTCAATTCAATCAGACCTAACTCAAACCACTCTTGAGCTCCTGCACCTTGACCTATTTGATTCACATGGAGCCAAGTCACTAAGCGGGAACCGGTACTGCTTAATTATTATCGATGATTACTCTAGGTTTACCTAGAGTTAGGTTCCTAAAAACTAAAGATAAAACCCTAAACCTATTTATTGACTTATGCAAAATAATCAAAAATCAAAATGATACCAAAATCAAAAGACTTAGAAGTGATCACGAGGTAGAGTTTGAAAATCTAAGGTTTGAGGAATTCTGTAAAATAAATGGATATATTCACGAATTTTTCTGTCCTAGAACCCCCCAACAAAATGGGATAGTAGAAAGGAAAAATAGAACCCTTCAGGAAGCCGCTAGGACCATGCTCAATGAATTCAACCTAGCTAACCAATTTTGGGCAGAAGCAATAAGTATGGCTTGCTATATCCAAAATAGGGTCCTAATTAACAAAAGACATAATAAAACACCTTATGAATTATATTATCATAGACTGCCCAACCTACACTACCTAAGGGTCTTTGGGTGCAAAGTCCATATCTTGAACACCAAGGACTACCTAGGTAAGTTTCAATCCAAGTCAACCCTAGGGGTCTTCTTAGGATATTCAACAACTAGTAGGTCCTATAGGGTTTACAATAAACAAACTAACAAAATTAAAGAAACGACTAACTTAATCTTTAATGAGGAAACTTAACCAAAATCTGATAACCAAAACTTGAACCAATCAATATTGATCAAGAAGACAATGATAATTGAACCACTAATTGAACTTCTAAATGAACTAATTCTTTAACCAACTATTGTGTCAACTGAACCATCCCAAGTAGTTGAACGAAACACTGAACCAAACCGTCCAGCTAGACTTGAGGCTGAACCAAGTCCTAGAAGAACCAAGAAACTCAGACTCAGTCACCCTTCTGATCAAATTGTGGGTGATCCAACCTTAGGAGTCAGAACTAGGTCCTCCTATAGAAATCTTAGTCAGATTGCACTGATTTCAAAAATTGAACCTAAGACTATAGAGGAAGCCCTACCTGATCTTGATTGGATCATAGCTATGCAAGAGGAGTTAGCCCAGTTTGAAAGAAACCAAGTCTGGGAGCTAGTACCTAAACCTGAGGGCAAGTCTATTATAGATACTAAGTGGGTGTTTAGGAATAAACTAAATGACCAAGGGGAAATAATTAGAAATAAAGTCCACTTAGTAGCAAAAGGGTTTAGTCAAGTCGAAGGATTAGACTATGATGAAACCTATGCCCCAGTAGCCAGATTTGAGTCAATTAGAATGTTGTTAGCATTTGCAGCCCATAGAGGGTTCAAGCTATACCAAATGGACGTTAAGTCAGCCTTTTTAAATGGATTCATCAAAGGAGAAGTCTATGTAGGACAACCCCCAGGATTTATGGACCTAGAGAAACCTGACTACGTTTTCAAACTTAAAAAGGCACTTTATGGGTTAAAACAAGCACCTAGGGCATGTTATGAACGTTTATCAACCTATCTAATTTCTAAGGAGTTTAACCATGGATAAATTGACTCCACTCTGTTTGTTAAGACCTTAGAAAAAGACATTTTTATTGCCGAAATTTATGTTGACAATATAATTTTCGGATCCACCAACTCAAATTTTTTAAAAGAATTTGTAAAAATAATGGAAAATGAATTCGAAATGAGCTTAGTAGGTGAGATCAATTTTTTCTTAGGATTGCAAATTAAGCAAACAAGAGATGGTAATTATGTTCACCAATCCAAGTATGCTAAAGAGTTAATAAAGAAATTTACAATGGATAACTCTAAAAGCATAAGTACCCCTATGACCATAAATATTAAAATTGATAGTGACTCTGAAGGAAATCTTGTAGATCTTAAACATTAGTGTAGTATGATTGGAAGTCTACTTTACCTTACAGCTAGCAGACCTGATATCCTATTCTCTGTAGGAATGTGTGCTAGGTACCAAACTTGTGCTAAGGAATCCCACTTAGCAGCCTTAAAACGAGTACTTAGGTATATTAAGGGTACCCTAAATGTAGGGATTTGGTATCCTAGGACTTCCACTTTCGAATTGTCAGTATTTTCTGACTCTGACTATGTTGGGTGCAAGTTAGATAGAAAAAGTACAAGTGAAAGCTGCCAACTTTTAGGACATAGCCTAGTCAGCTGGTGTAGCAGAAAGCAACACTACGTAGCATGTCTACAACAGAAGCAGAATATGTTGCCCTAGGCGAGTGTGTAACACAACTCTTATGGATGCACACTCTTAAGGACTTCCAGCTTGACTGCACCCAAACCCAAGTTTATATCGATAACATAAGCTCAATCAACCTGACTAAAATCCAATTCAACACTCTAGAACAAAACATATAGAAGTTAAACATCATTTTGTAAAGGATCATGTAGCTAGGGGTGAAATAGTCCTTATGCATGTGGACTCAAAGTCAAACTTTGCTGATATCTTAACCAAACCCTTACCGGAGTCTGATTTTAGCTCACTAAGAAGGCAGTTAGGGTTATGCTTAGTAGAATAGGACTGCTCTATATTTTTTTAAAATTGTTTTTTTAATTAATTATTTGTTGAAAAATCATTTTTTTCAAGTTTTTTGAAATTTAAAATAATTTTCCGACTTAGCTTTTTTTCAAAAACCTAACCCCTTCAAAACTAGGGCTTTTTCGCAAATGGACTTAGCTTAGGCCCTAACCCTAGAACTGCATGCACCTATAGATCTAGAAGCCAGCATCTCACAAGCACCTTAGGGTACTTTTGACTGATAACCTAGACTGGGTTGAGATGCTTAGGTCTATGCCTTGATTCAAGATGCTTTAAGTCAGTGCATCTGCTGTAATTGGGGCAATAAATACAAGTTGAACATCAATCAGGTTAAGTGTCAATCATAGAAAATCTAACTTGATTAGGTCACTTAACTTGACTAACTCTAATAAAAGCTACTATTTATGACAGTTACTAAGTAGCTAACATGGTTAGATAGGACCCGAACAAGAACGGTTTAATTTGGTTTGGTCCAGTTTATGCTTAAAGTTATTAGAGTTGGTTCAATACAGAACTTCATTTTTTTTACTAGCTCTAGCTCTAATTTTTTTCTGTAATTAATATCAATTTTTTTGATATATGGCAAAAGGGGAGAGAAAGTAAAGGATAATTTTTTTTTCAAAATTTTTATGGATAAATTTTTTTTCATAATTTTGTCTCTTTTTCAAAAAGTAAAGTAAATAACGAAAATGCTTAAAAATGTTTTTCAAATCTAAGCATTTCAAAAACTAAGTTTTTCTAAGTATGAAAACTTGCAAAAACTTTTTGGTAAAACTGTTTGAAAATTTTTCTAAGTATGAAAAACTTTTTCAGGAAAATTTTCTAAATATGAAAAACTTTTTTCGGAAATTTTTTCTAAGTATGAACTTTTTGGAGTGCAAAACCTTTTATCTATGTCAGCACATAGTCAAAATCTTGAGCACTAAGAAGGTTTACAAAAACCCACATATCTTTAAAAAACTCAGGGGGAGAATATTCGATTCAGGGGGAGAAAACTGAATGTTTTGTTATAAATTCTTTGCTTGTTAAATATGTTATCTTTTTAACTTAACTTTTTGAACCAGGTTGCCATAAATCAAAAAGGGAGAGATTGTTCGTGCCGAAAGCACCAAAGTCAAACTTGTGTTTTCATAATGGCAAAGGGTTCAGAAGTTAAGGTGTCGTTGTGATCTAACAAGCTTACTAAGTGTGCAGGAAAGTCTTAGGTACACTAGGCAAAGAAGTCCTGGCAAAGGGCTGGGCAAGAAGTCCTGGTCAAGGACTGGGCAAGAAGCCCTGGCAAAGGGTTGGGCACCGAAGACCTGACCGGAAGTTGGGCAAGAAGACCCTGTCGCAGACTGGGCACGAAGACCTGATCAGGAGGATTGAGCAAAAGTCCAACCAAAGGAGCCGGTTGGCAAAAGGTAAACTCTCCTGAGAGGAGTAGGTGAGGATGCGTTCCCCGTGCGAGGGAATAGTAGGTGTCGGTTCGACCTAGGCTTCCATTTGGGAGACCCATAGTCAGAACCAAGACAGCAAAGGCTGTAAATAATTTCTAACAGTCTTGCTTTGTGTGTTTTGGAATTAACCTTGGTTGCAGGGAACGAAGGAGCGGGTTTTTGCAGCTCAGGCACCTCATTGGAGTGAGGTGCCTCACTGGGCTAGGCGCTCGTATGGATACGGGCACCCCAGTTCAAGGCCAAAAACAAAACATCAAAGCAAACTGCCACGAAGCCTCTGGACCAAGTCAACGCAGGCGCCTGTGTTAACACAGGCACCCTCATCCGCCCAGGCACCCCAGTGAAGGGGATAAGCGTTGACCGAGCCTGCGGATTGGAATTCTCGCAGAAGAGGCCATGTGTCAGGCGCCCCCATCGATACAGGCGTCCCTATGGCTGCTATATATGGGGGTCACCCCCAAGGCTTCAAAACAACTTCTTCTAACTGTTTTCTTCAAGCACTCTCTACTCCAGAAAGCCCCGTGCTCATGCCTCAAGCGCCAATGATGACCCGCGGCTCAGATTTCGTTACTTTTTAATCGTTGGTATAAATTTTGTTAATGTACTGTACTCAATTCTATATTCTATTCTTGTATTTATTTGCGTAAATTATAAAATTACCCAAAGTAATTGGTCAAAGTCCGTGGGCCTTGGAGTAGGAGTCGATCTAGGCTCCGAACCAAGTAAAAGAAACTTGTTAGCGTTGATTTTGTTTTTCCGCTGCGCAATCGCTCTAACTTTTAATCCGAAATTCTTTGATCGATATTAACCCCCCCTCTATCGATTTTCTCCGATCCAACACAATCTCCCCCTTTTTGATTTATGACAACACGGTTCAAAAAGTTAAGTTAAACAACATATTATAACAATCTAACAATACTAACAATAGAATTTTATCTCCCCCTGAATTTCACATTCTCCCCCTGAAATTTTCAATGTTATGCGGGTTTTGTAAACTTTCTAAGTGCTAAGTGTTTTTCAAAATTTAGCAAAAGCTTTATGTTTTTGACTAAGTGTTTTTCAAAAGTAAAGCAAAAGCATTTGCACCAAAAAAAACTTTTTACACTTAGACAATTTTTGAAAAGGTTTTGTAAGCCTAATTTTTGTTTCAATATTTTGAAAATTTACATAGGCAAAACAAGTTTTGAAAACTGATTTTCCTTACAAAGTTTCAAATTTGAGATCTTGGAAAAAATTTCCCAACCTAGAAAATTTTGCTTAAAAACATTTTCACAAAAAAAATTGTTTACTAAGAAAAATTTACTTAGCAGATTTGATAACAAGTTTTTTTAAGAAAAATAGCTCAGTCAAATTTGTTTACTAAGAAAAATTTTCTTTAGAAATGTTTTTCAAAATACACTTAAAAATTTTGAAGCCTTTTCGAAGTGTTTTGAAAGCACTTAGAACCACTTTAAATGTTTGAAGCACTTGAAAAATACCTAGAAAATTTTAAAAACCTTTTTAAGTACTTAAAAAACTTTTTTAAAAAAATTGAAAAACTTAAAACAATTTTAAAATATTTTTAAGTACTTAAAGAACTTTGAAGTATTTAAAAATTGAGAAGTACTTTAAAAACTGAGCACTTAGAACTTTCTACTTTACTTTTATGAAAAAGAGATGAAAACTTTTGAAAATTTTGAAAAATTAAAAAAAAAATCCCTCTTTCTTTTGTTTCTCTCCCCCTTTGCCATATATCAAAAGATTGATACCAATTACAGCAAGTAAATTATAGCTAGTAAGTAATTGAAATTCTGTATTGAACCAAATCTAATGATTTAAAAAAAACTGGGTCATACCAAATTAAATCAATCTTGTTCGGGTCCTGTCTAACCATGTTAGCCACTTACTAACTATCATAAATATTAGCTTTCGCTAGGGTTAGTCAAGTTAAGTGATCTGATCAAGTTAGATTTCCTAAGCTTGACACTTAACCTGATTGCTGTTCAACTTGTATTTATTGCCCCAATTACTGCAGATGCACTGACTTAAAGCAACTTGAATCAAGGCATAGACCTAAGCATCTCAACCCAGTCTAGGTTATCAATCAAAAGTATCCTAAGGTGCTTGTGAGATGCTAGCTTCTAGATCTATCAGTCCATGCAGTTCTAGGGTTAGGGCCTAAGCTAAGTCCATTTGCGAAAAAACCTAGTTTTGAAGGGGTAGTTTTTGAAATAAAACTAAGTCAGAAAATTATTTTAAATTTCAAAAAATTGATAAATGAAATGATAAATTTTCTAATTTTCAAAAAAAAAAAAAATAAGAATTTTTTTAAGAAAAAACAATATAGATCAGTCCTATTCTACCAAGCACAACCCTAAGATTCAGTTATGAAGTAAATGACTTAGCAGTTAAAAAGTAACTCATCAGATAAGTAAATAACTAGTAGATAAGACAACTGAATAAAAGTCAACTGGTCAACACAAGGACCAGTAAAGTCAAACATAGGTCAACCCTACAGGTAGGGCAAGTCATATAGTACAAGTTAAGTATATTACTTTGAAAGACCGAGGTCTTTTTGGCATGTACCGGGCCGAGGCCCATGATATCTAGGTGAGCTAGTAAGACGTCCTATTAGGATTTGGTGGCTAGCTACCCCAAACCTATTAGGGATGCGCGCATTGGTACTATACCGGGCCCAAAGGAGGATGTTTATTATTTTGAAGTATAAGAAGTATAAGTGTATAAGTCAAGTTTTTCAAAAGCAAGAAATCATTTCAAGCATGTTACACATTTTTCATTTCAAGCAAAGTTTCCAAATGCAAATATTTGTTACAAGTGTATTCATGAGCTTATTCATTTTAAGCATAGCATTTTCAATACATATGTTTAAAAGCAAGCATTCTTGACTAAGAGCATGTTTGATATCGATTGCATGTTTTTGTGAGATAGGTATCTACTTACTAAGCTATTTGCTTATAATTGCATCCTTTTACTACAGATAAAGGTAAAGGGAAGATGTAAGGCAAGGAGGCTCAAGGATGGATGATTCATGTCAGTGGCGGCGGAACCCTGGAGTAGGATCCTTCGGGATGAGTTTTGTTTAGCGTTTAAAACTCTAAACAATAGAACTTTATGAGTATTTTCTTTTGAGTTTATGTTAGTAGTTTACTTCCGCAAAGACTTTAAGTTTGAGTAGTTAATTTGGAGTTTGAAATGCATGCAAATGGAGTATGATTATGGTTATTATGTTTGTGAGTCTATAATCTTGTTGTGTAGTTGAAGTAGAATGTATATATATACTTGAACGGTTTTTCTGAAACCTGGAAACTACAGTTCCAGGCGTATCAGTCGACAGATGCAGGTATCAGTCGACTGGTCAAGGGAATGGGCGAGTGAATCGCAGGTACAGTCAACTGCACCAGTCGACTTACAGGATATCAGTCGACTGGTGCCAATGTAAAACAAAAAGTGTTGTAGGGTTGATGGTTAGTGCTTCAGTCTTGCAAATCCTTGCAAAGCTAATAAAATCAAAGTTTTTTTTATTTTGGCTGGCCCACCAGTAAAGTCAACGTAACGACCCTATAAGGTCAAAGTTAGCAAGATAGGGTCGTTACACAGACAATTTTGTTCTCTAAGGAAAACTTAACTTAGAAACATTTGCCAAAAAAATTTCAAAAAGTTTTTTGCTCAGACAATTTTGTTCACTAAGGAAAACTTTACTTAGAAATAAATGCACTTAGAAAATTTTGAAAGCACTTAACGGTTTTTCTTTACTTTTTGCAAGAGAGATAGAAATTTGAAAAAAAAATTTACTCTCTTTTTCATTTACTCTCCCCCTTTGCCATATATAAAAAAATGATAAAATTATTGCAAGTCAATTTTGAATTGGAGTTAGTTAAAAAAAATTTTAAATCCGTATTGAAACAACTCTAGTGAATTCAAGCAAGAAAAACACCAAACTATTTAATCTGAACTTGTTCGGGTCCTGTCTAACCCAGTTAGCTACTTACTAACTGTTATAAAATAGCAGTTTTCACTAGGGCTAGTCAAATTAAGTGATTTGATCAAGTTAGATTTGCTAGGCTTGAACACTTAACTTGATTGCTGTTCAATTTGTATTTATCGCCCCAATTACTGCAGATACACTGACTTAAAGCATCTTAAATCAAGGCATAGTCCTAAGCATCTCAACCCAGTCTAGGTTATCAATCAAAGTACCCTAAGGTATTTGTGAGATGCTGGCTTCTAGATCTATGGGTGCATGCAGTTCTAGGGTTACGGTCTAAACTACGTCCATTTTGTGCAAAAACCCTAGTTTTGAAGGGGGTAAGTTTTTGAAAAAATCTAAGTCCAGAAAATCATTTTAAATTTCAACAATTTGATAAAAGAAATGATTTATCAAAATATATTAAATGCTAATTTTCAAAAAAAATGTGAAAATGGAAATTTTTTTTGAAGAAATATAGCACAATCCTATTCTACTAAGCATAACCCTAACTGCCTTCTAGTAAGCTAAACTCATATTCAGGTAAGGGTTTGGTAAAAATGTCAGCTAAATTGGATTTTGAATGCACATGCATAAGTACTATTTCGCCCCTGGCTACATGATCCCTTACAAAATGATGTTTTACATCAATATATTTTGTTCGAGAGTGCTGAATTGGATTCTTAGTCAAATTAATTGAACTAATGTTATCAATAAAAAATTTGTTTTGGGTATAGTCAAGATGGAAGTCCTTAAGAGTGTGCATCATTCATAACAGTTGTGTCACACACTCTCCTAGGGCAACATATTATGCTTCAGTTGTGGACAAAGCTTCGTAGTGTTGCTTTCTACTACTCCAGCTGACTAGACTATTTCCTAACAATTGACAACTTTCACTTGTACTCTTTCTATCTAATTTTCACCCGGCATAATCAGAGTCAGAATATCCTAATAATTCAAAAGTGGAAGTCCTAGGATACCAAATACCTACATTTAGGGTACCCTTAATGTACCTTAGAACACTTTTTAGGGCTGCTAAGTGGGATTCCTTAGCACAGGTTTGGTATCTAGCACACATTCCTACAGAAAACAAAATATCAGGTCTATAAGCAGTTAAGTATAGTAGGCTACCAATCGTACTTCGGTATAGTTTTAGGTCAACTGGTTTACCCTCAGGGTCATTATCTATTTTGACATTTGTAGCCATAGGGGTACTTAAGCTTTTAGAGTTGTCCATTTTAAATTTCTTTATTAGTTCCTTTAGATATTTGGATTGGTGAACATAATTATCATCTCTAGTTTGTTTTATTTGGAGACCTAAGAAAAAGTTAAGCTCCCCTACCAAACTCATTTTAAATTCGCTTACCATAATTTTCACAAATTCTTTTAGAAAATTATAATTAGTAGATCCAAATATTATATCATCAACGTATATTTGTGCAATAAAAATATCTTTTTCTAAGTTTTTAACAATTAGTGTGGAGTCAATTTGACCTTGGTTAAATTCCTTAGAAATTAAATTGGTTGTTAAGCGTTTATACCATGCCCTAGGTGCTTATTTCAACTCATAAAGCGCTTTCCTAAGCTTAAATACATATTCAATTTTTTCTAAGTCTTCAAATCCTGGGGGTTGCCCTACATATACTTCTTCTTTTATAAACCCATTAAGAAAAGCAGACTTGACATCCATTTGGTATAGTTTAAACCCTCTATGGACTGCAAAAGCTAATAACATTCTGATTGATTCAAGTCTGAATACAGGGGCATAGGTTTCATCATAATCTAACCCTTCGACCTGACTAAACCCTTTAGCTACTAAGCGAGCTTTATTTCTAACAATTTCCCCTTGATCATTTAATTTGTTTCTAAAAACCCACTTAGTGTCTATAATTGATTTTCCCTCAGGTTTTGGTACTAATTCCCAGACTTGGTTTCTCTCAAATTGGGCTAGTTCCTCTTGCATAGCTATAATCCAATCTGGGTCAGGTAGGGCTTCCTCTATTGTTTTAGGCTCAATTTTTGAAATCAGTGTGATCTGACTAAGATTTCTACAAGAAGACCTAGTTCTAACTCCTAAGGTTGGATAACCCATGATTTGGTCAGATGGATGATTGAGTCTGGGTTTCTTTGTTCTTCTAGAACTAGATTCAACCTCAGGTCCGGTTGGATGGTTTGATTCAGTGTTTGGTTCAACTATTTGAGTTGGTTCAGTTATTAGTTCAGTTGATACCTCAGTAGATGTTTCAAGTGATAGTTCATTCAATGGTTCAATCAGTGGTTCAATTGATGGTTCAATTGTTGGTTCACTATCTTCTTGATTAACATTTGATTTGTTTAGGTTTTCATTGTTTATTGATTTTGGTTCACCTTCTTCGTCAAAGATTAAATTGGTAGCTTCTTCAATTTTGTGGGTTTGTTTATTATAAACCCTGTAAGCTCTACTAGTTGTTCAATATCCTAGGAAGGCCCCTGGGGTTGACATTGATTGGAGCTTACCTAGGTAGTCCTTAGTGTTCAAGATCTGGACTTTGCACCCAAAGACTCTTAGATAGTGTAAATTTGGTAATCTATGATAATAGAGTTCATAAGGTGTCTTATTGTGTCTTTTATTAATTAGGACCCTATTTTGAATATAATATACTATATTTACCGCTTCTGCCCAACATTGATTAGCTAAGTTATATTCGTTGAGCATGGTCCTAGCTACTTCCTGAAGGGTTCTATTCATTCTCTCGACTATCCCATTGACTTTGCAAAATTCCTCAAACTTTTGATTTTCAAACTCTTCCTCATGGTCACTCCTAAGCCTTTTAATTTTAGTGTCATTTTGATTTTCAATCATTTTGCATAAGTCACTAAATAAATTAAAGGTTTCATCCTTAGTTTTTAAGAACCTAACCTAGGTAAACCTAGAGTAATCGTCGATGATTACTAAGATGTACAGATTCCCGCTTAGTGACTTGGCTCCATGTGAATTAAATAGGTCAAGGTGTAGGAGCTGAAGTGTGGTTTGGGTTAACTCTGATTGGGTTGGTTTATGAGTTGACTTAGTTTGTTTGCCTTGTTTACATGAGTTACAAATTGTATTTTCAAAATTCTTGATTTTAGGTACACCTTTGATTAAACCAAGTTGAGTAATTTTTGAAATTAGTTTGGTATTAGTGTGACCTAGTCTCCTATGGCAAAGGTTTGATTCTTCCAATAGAGTCAGAAAGCTTTTTGGTACTAAGGGTAAATTAATAGTGTAAATGTTTTTTTTCCTAGTACCCTTAAGTGTTATCTCTGAGTCTTGGAGGTTTCTAATAAGGTAGTCAGAGTTGGTGAAAGTAATTATGTAACCAGTATCACAGAGTTGGCTAATGCTAAGCAAATTGAATTTGAAATTTTCAACCAAGAGTACTTTCTTAATAATGAAATCAGAATTAAGTTTAATGTTACCTGACCCAATTACTTTGAGTGTAGCATTGTTGCCAAATGCTACTGAGCCTAGGTTTTTGAACTTGATTTTGGTGAACTTCAATTTATCCCCAGTTATGTGTCTGGAGCATCCACTATCCAACATCCATTGGTCTAAATCTTTATGATCCTACACATAAAGTATGTTTTGATTTGGATCCATTAGAGGTAGGGATAGCTTAAATTGAGTTTCACTACCTAGTCTGTCTCACCCACATCTAAAGTTATCAAACATGTTGACCTTATGGGTTTTGTGAGACAGGTTTTCAAAATAAATGTTTAATTTTTGAAAGATAGTTAATTTTTAAAATGTTGAATTAATTTAAAAAAAATTTATAGAGTTAAGATTATTGATTTTGAAAAGATGTTAAGTCTAGGATTTAATTTAAAATTTGTGTTAGATTCAAATTTATCAAGTATTAAATTGAATTTGATTTTCGATAATTGACTTCCAGGTCTTGGCGAGGTACGGAGGTCTTCATTGGTCGTAGCCTTATTGGAGCAACAACCCTTTCCTCGACAAAGCCTTTTAGCGGAAATTCATTTTCAAATTACTTCTTGAAAACTTTTGGTCTAACTAGTTTAGGTTATGAATCGGTAGCTTCAGCTAGTTCCACCAGACTAAACAGACCAAGTAGGGTATGCCTTACCTTACTTGACCTTATTAGACAGGCTTCCCTAACGTACTATCATCTCACGTCCACCTAATACTATGTTGTCCAAATTTTAAATAAATCTTTTGTCCTTAATCTATTCCTAAGTCTGAGCATAATATAGAAATTGTAGGAAAAAATAAACAAGCAAACAAGCAAATAACTTAAAAAAATCATCTAACAATAAATATGATTTTTATATTGGCTCCCCCTAGACTGAAGCCTCGATAAGGGTTAGGCAAGATGTGAATCTTATCCTTGGGGATCCAATACTAGTTTGGTCCAGCTTGTTTATTCAAACATAGCTTAGGGACCCATGCTTGGACTCGGGTTCTAGGTTGGTTCAACACAGAATAATATGAGTGTTGCCGCGATTTGGTCCTATAACCTAGTCCAGATAGATTGAGAATGAACTTCTGTTTTCCAAGGATCATGTCAAGACCCTTAGAACCCGAAGTGAATCGTTCTAGGGCAACTCTGAGTTCCTTCACTTGAGTTTTCAAGGAGGAATTCTCTTCCTTAAGTTTTTGAACATGAGTTGAGTTTCCTTCTTGAACTGACTTGGTCAAGGAACTTGAGTTGACTTCCTCTTTCAGGAGTTTTACTTCCTGTCGAAGGGTTTCAACCTAGATGTTGGCTTTCGCCAACTTTCAAGACAAATAAGAAATTAAGTCGTACAATTCAGATTCTGGATAACCTCTTACAGTGATTTGTCCGTCCTCCGAGATTGTGAGTTTTTTGGTGTTGACGTCCTCGTCTAGTTCCGATTCTGTTCCAGAGTTGATGTCTTTTGAGGCGGTCAAGGCGAGTAGGTTCATGTGTGGAGCTTCCTCTTCTTCTTCCGAGGATGATTCATCCCAGGTGGCTTGAAGAGCCTTCTTCCTCCGTGCCTTCTTGTTTTCCTTTAGGTTGGGGCACTCTGACTTGAAGTGTCCCTTCTTGTTGCACTCGTAGCAGGTGACGTTGCCCTTGCTCTTCTGGCTCGTCGAGGGTTCCGCTGGATCTTCCTTTCTTCGGCTTGACATCTCCTTGCTCGTTTGGTGGTTAAGTTCTTTGTAGTAGTCGCGAGCTAGCCAGACCAATTTGGGACGATCCCCTTCACTGTCGTCTGATTCCGAGTCTGAGTTGGACTCGGGTACTGGTTGAAGCTTCTTTTTCAGAGTTTTCCCTTGAGTTTTACCTGCAATAAATACTATACCCTTCTCGACCAAAGTTGTATTAGTCTGTTCATGTAATTCTTACTCAGAAAATAACTCATCTAATTTTATCTCTGAAAGATTCCTGAAAACCTTGAGGCATCTACCATAGATGCCCATAGTGAATTTCACGGGAATGAGTTTAAGGTATACCTTATTAGGTCACGGTTTTCAACCTTGTGACCTATAGTGTGCAGCCCGTTCATCAGCTCCTGGATCCTGGCGTAGAGTTGAGCTGCCGATTCTCCGTCATGCATCTTTATCGTATAGAGTCTGTTGAGCAATAGATCCCTTTTGATGATTCAGGTGTTAGATGTACCTTTGTGTAGCTCAATCAGCTTGTTCCAGAGCTCCTTCGCGTTGCTGAAGGGTCCTACACGGTTCAACTCCTCTTTCGTCAGGCCGCATTGCAAGGTTTGGGTAGCTTTTGCGTCGACCTCGATTTTCTTCTTTAGTGGGTCGTCCCACTCAGTGTAGTGTTGTACCACGCCTTATGCATTTGTCGGTATTTCCAGTCCAGACTGGATAATAATCCACATGTCCACCTAAGTTTTCAGGTGGACCTCCATTCTACTCTTCCAGTTGGAGAAATCTTCTCCACTGAAGAGAGGTGGTCTGGCGGTGTTGTATCCCTAAACTCATCCCAAGACTAAGTCTTGGATTAGCAGTGCAGGAAAAATAATAATAACAGAAAAAATCAAGTGGTGTTGCACCAACCTCGATTAACGAGAAAAATATGAGCGAAAAAATATTAAAATTTGAAAATTGAAAAAAATGCTCAACTGGTGGTTGCACCAAGTTTGAGCCACCCGCTCTGATACCACTTGTGGGATCGGTTCGAATCGATAGAGGGGGGGGTGAATATCGATCAACAAATTTTTTGAAAAACGTAAGAGTAATTTGCGCAGCGAAAAGTTAAACAAGGCAATGGTAACACGTTTGTTTTACTTGGTTCGGAGTCGCGGTCGGCTCCTACTCTAAGGCCCATGGTCCTTCACCATTTACGACGGGCAATTCTATATTACGTAAAATATTACAACTGAAGATCGAATATAAAATTAAAAATAAAATATAGCAGTAAAATAATTTTATACTAACGATTGGCGAAGTTGGAAATTTGGAGCCACGGGTCATCGTTGGCGCTTGAATCTTGAGCACGGAGATTGTCGGAGCGGAGCGCTTGAATGAATGCTTAGAAAGCAATTGTGTTGGAAGCCAAGGGGGTGAACCCCTTTATATAGTCGTAGCTGGGGCACCAGTGTTGAAGGGGGCGCTTGACACGTGGCCCTCTCTGCATGAAACTCAATCCGCAGACTTGGCCAGCGCTTATCCCTTCAATTGGGGTGCCTGAGCTAACTGGGGCGCCTGTGTTAACATAGGCACCTCTGTTGCTGTCTTGAGGCTTTGCTTCGAGTTGTTCTGGAACTGCCCATTGTCTGGGGTGCCTGTCTCAACACAGGCGCCTAGCCAAGCAGGGCGCCTCACTCCATTGAGGTGCCTGGGAGTAGAAACCTTCATCCCTTCATTCCTGCAACCAGGGTTAGTTCCAAAAATTAAGCATGTTTTATAGCCTGAGCTGTCTTGGTTCTGACTTTGGGCTTCCCAAATGGAATCCTAGGTCGAACCGACGCATAATGTTCCCTCCTACAGGGAACAAGTCCTCACCTACTCCTCTCAGGAGAGTTTACCTGTTTGCCAACCGGCTCCTCCGGTTGGACTTTTGCCCAATCCTCCAGATCAGGTCTTCGTGCCTAGTCCGCGACCAAGACTTCTTGCCCAACCCTCGGTCAGGTCTTCGGTGCCCAGCCCTTAGCCAGGACTTATTGCCCAATACCTCGAATCAAGACTTCGTGCCCAATCCGCGACCAGGACTTATTGCCCAACCCTATGTCAGGACTTAGTTGCCCAGCCCGCGGCCAGGACTTAATGCCCAATTCTTAAAACCAGACTTCTTGCCTAGCATACCTAGGACTTTTCCTGCACACTTGATTAGCATTGTTAGATCATAATAAATCTTAACTTCTGAACCCTTTGCCATTATCAAAATACAGGTTTGACTTTGTTGCTTCTGGCACCAACACAAAGGTATACATTAGAGAATGTGTACTGAATTGACCAGCCATGAGAAAGTTTCATAGATTGTCATATGAGTGACATAGACTTTCTCATGTGACTATTAGTATGAATAGTCCTTAGACCTGAAGTCACTACGGTTCCCTACATAAGGAGTTATGCACTTTGGTATCGTCAAACGTCACCCGTAACAAGGTGGACTATAAAGGCGATTACTGGGTATATAATGAATTATACAGAGGGATGTGAGTGGTGTAGATGGGATCTATCCCTCCCATATGACGTGAGTGATATCTGTGGGCCCATTGATCCAGTAAGACTGCTAAAATGCATGCCCATGCTCAAATAAGTCAATATGAGATATTGAGCTCATTTGTTTGAGTGAGTCTACTTGGGGATCAAGAAACAAAAAAATTGATCAATGATGATACAGTCTATGCCTCATTGGTCAATCTAGATATCGAGGATAGAAGGACAAGGTCATACATTATCCTAGTCATTGAGGTTAAGTCGGATCTCGACTTTCTTGTTACTTGCGTAGTAATGATACATTGCTAGATGCCGCTCATTGCTTATGTGTCTAAAGCGGTTTAGACACATTGCCAATGTTACAAGAACCTATTGGGTCACACACTAAGGACACGATTCTTCGGAGATTAATTAATCTTAGTTTGACTAAGATTTGATCCGAATTGGATTGATTGAGTTAGACTCAAGTGAATCCAATTGGATTATGGGATTGAGGTCTAATTTGAGTTAGAC
This sequence comes from Boesenbergia rotunda, assembly GCA_024364735.1. Taxonomy (NCBI): domain Eukaryota; kingdom Viridiplantae; phylum Streptophyta; class Magnoliopsida; order Zingiberales; family Zingiberaceae; genus Boesenbergia; species Boesenbergia rotunda. Next base: position 542,233 of record JAGFNQ010004113.1, on the reverse strand, counting down.
TCATTTAGATTAGACTCAACCACATTTAAATGAGATATTAATTAATTAAAATGTTTAATAAATTAATAATAGAGGAGGATGAAATGATCTTCATTGAATGAAGAGAAGTTGAAGTGCCACATGAGAAGATGTGCTCTTTATTGGCTTTAATGAAGGGAAGCTAAAGGGACAAAATGTAAACGCCTGCCCTTCCCGACCTACGATGTAGGCGGACGCGGCGTTACACTAACATACATACATGCAAATGGAGATCTTAATGCAGCGGAATAATTTTAAACTTTATACATGTGCGTTTAAACCATGGAACTAACACTTGAATCATGTAAACCTGTCTTAGCTATCATTCTTAAACATGGTTACTTGGTAAACTTGACATTGTCATAACATGAAAAGAATAAGACATAACATATGAGACATAACATTCTTGAACATGCTTGCATTAAACATAACTTACCCTACTATCAAGCTAAAAGCCAACATAAGTATAGCATGTGTAACGACCCGGAAAATTCTCTTAATATTTTCTTTAAAATATTGATCATGTCTAGATAATTTTTTGAGGGACCTAGAGATATTAGTACAAATCTTAGCCTAGAAATCCATGATCTTTCTCATTTAAATTGAGAAACTAAGTACTAATGGGCCTTATATGGGCTTTTCAGTACCATGGTTATTGGTGGATTTTGGGCAAAATTTAATATAAATATAAATGGATTTTAATTAGGAATATTAGCATAATTATGGGGGATTTTTAGGAGAATTTTCGGAAATAATGGAAAATAAAAAAAAAATAAAGTGCATGGATCAAGGATTGAACCTTGGAACTATGGTACCACCATGCATGTACTAACCAATTCACCTAGCAAGGGAGTGCTAGTAGAGGATGAAGTGATTTTGGTTTAGGCTTAGGGGAAAATGAAGAGTCATAAAGGGAAGAGACACCATGACTCTTCACTTGCCTCCTTAATGTGGTATAAAGAGATGGCATGGGAGTTACATTGCTTCTTCCACCAAGTCCACCATTCTCCCTCCTCCTTCTTCATCCTAGCCGAAACCCTAGGGGGGGGGATTTCTCTTGGGAAAAGTTCACAAGAAGGCTTCTCCTTCAGGATCCAAGGTTTTGTTCAAGGTTACAAGGGTTAGAGGTGGTCAAAAGGCAACAATGTCTTCATCCTTCTCTCAAATCTAAGGTCTATAAACAAGATAGTCTAAGGTAAGACCCCCTCACCTGTGGTGTAATGGTTTTTCTTGATATGGATATGATCTAAGCTTTTTGTTTGAGATCTAAGATGAAAAATCCATGAAGGAGGACTTAGGGTTTCGGCCACCTCCAAGTTTCCATGGCTAGGATTAGTTTTAACTCTCAAATGATGGTTCTTATGTCTCCTTTATGATGTAAGTGATGTTAGTGGTGATTCATATGAATTCTTACATGCTTAATAGTTCTTATAAATTTCGGCCAAGAACCCTAATCCATGGTTGGACCTTGATCTAACCATTCAACATGTTAATTTTGTTTCCCTATGATATGATGGATAGTAATTATATTTTATAAGAATTTTTCCATGAATTTTATGGACCTTTATGTTTCGGCCAAGAGCAAATCTAAGGTTAAGGGATTAGGGTTAGCCTTAATTAGGGGATCAAATGTTTTCTATGGCATTTTATGTTTGTATGGGATGCTATTGGTGATCTATATGAATTTTTTTCCATGGACCTAGGGTTCCTTAGGGTTTCGGCCAAGGCCATAAGCAAGGGTTTGGAGTGGGTTAAGACCACAAGGATGCATGTTTATAGGGTACTATGATGTATGTATATGTTTAAGTATGTTGGAAGAATCTTTATGCCAATCAAAACCCTAGCTTATGGGTCATGACTTATATGTTAGGTCATTTGTTATGATGATTCATAAATGTTTAGACCATGTGCCATGAACCTAAGGAAATGTATCATGTATGAAAGGATCTAGGCATGTTTTCCTATGTATCATGACCATGTATGTTTTTATGAATTAAGATGCTAATTATGTAGGTATGCCATGAGATAGGAATGATATGTATGTATGCCATGATCTATGAATGATATGTATGATTTATGAATGATATGTATGCATGTCATGTTATGGATAAAAATGATGAATGAAGTTAAAGTTCATGCCTTCGAGGCATAATGATGATATGGAATGAAAATGATGAATGAAGATAAGATTCATGCCTTCAAGGCATAATGATGATGTTAAGCATTAAGAATGAATGATTATGCTATGAATGTTTTATGAATGAAGAAGCATGTGAAAGTATTTTATTTTATGAATGGGCTTGTACCGGACCTAAGTAAGGTCCACGGTTCTGGACTACCGATGAAGCTGTCCACAGTTTTGGACTACCGATGAAGCTGTCCACGGTTCGGGGACTACCGATGAAGCTGTCCTTACCCTAGTAGGTCGAGATTAGCTACCTCGTATTTACTTAGGGATGCGCGCATATGATGTATGAATGTGGTACAAGCCAGGGCCCTATGATGTTATAATTATGTTTAAATATTTAAAAGTATGATTTTAAACTAAGCATCCTTATGATATATGCATTCACCGCATGCATCCATCCATGTTATGCATTATGCTTATGATAAGTAGGCTTATGCAAAGTAAGGTTGTGCAAGGTATGTTTATGCAAGTAAGTTTATGCAAGGTATGGTTATGCGAAGTATGTTTATGTTCATGTTAATTATGATGCCATGATTATGTTTATGTTCATGTTAATTATGATGCCATGATTATGTTTATGTTCATGTTAATTATGATGCTATGATTGTGTTTATGTTCATGCTAAATTATGATGCCATGATTTTATTTATGTTCATGCTAAATTATAATGCCATGATTCTATTTATGTTCATGCTAAGAATGATGCCATGATTGTGTTTATGTTTATGATACGAAGTATGCTATGATATGTAGGATTGAAGCATTATGTTTCTGTTTATGTGACGTATGGATTTTTGTGAGTAGGAAAAGGGTCTTACTAAGCCTATGTGTTTATAGTCTTATTATTCTTATGCCTCAGATCAAGCAAGAGATTACTAAGGGAAGCAGCAGGAGAGGCAAGAACATGTGTGTGTGGTAGTGACATGGCTAAGGATTCCTCTCATTTTACTTATCGCATGTTTTGTGCACTGAAAATGGTTATTTTGGTTTTATGCTCAACTTATGATAGTTATGCCTAAGAAACAACTTACTATTCATGAAGTTTATGGATAAACTACTTGCTACCTGGAATGCTTATGGATAAGTTATGGAATTTGATATCATGATGCTATGTATGCTGGTAATATGTTAAGTATAATGTCACCATGCCCATGAATGATAACTTAGACATGTGTATATGATTTAAGTACTAGTTGCATGATTAAAAGCATTTGTAGAAGAAAAAAAAATTATTATTCCGCTGCATTAAGATATTTTATATGTACATGTATGTTTAGCGTAACGCCGAATTCTCGCCACACCATAAGGTGGGGGAAAAAGGCGGGCGTTACAGGTTGGTATCAGAGCAGTTGTCATCTCACTACATACACATCAAGCCTTCTTCATGCCGCTTCTAAGTAAGTACCTCTATGCGTACTTTATATTTTCTTGTATGAATTTTTGGAATATGCAAGTAAGGATGATACCTATGATTCTAGAATATGCAAGCATGAAGGATGTTTTATGATGAAAGGTACTGTAGGATATGTGACTATGAACGATATATATTTTTCTTATGAAATCAGATATATTAGGATTCAATATGGGGTAGGGATAACAATAACACATATTAACCATACTTGTCCTTTATGAAGGAAAGCATGGCTAGGAGACAGAGTAACCGACTTAATGAGACTACTCCCTCTCCTGATCTGGTGCAATTAGTGATCCAGCTTCAGCGTCAAGTTACAGAGCAGCAGCAAACTATCAATACCCTAATGAAGCAACAAGAAAATTCTACTACTCCACCAGCGAATCAGACTGCTATACCCGTGGCGCCTACGGTTACGCAAACTCCTCTGACAGGCTCGACCACTGTGGCACGACAAGAGGCTTATCTGATCCAGTGGTTGAGGCTGAAACCGGAAAATTTCTCGGGTGCTGGTGAACCATGGGACGCCCAGGGTGGTATGCGATTATCCAGAGGTATTCCCAGATGAATTACCAGGATTAGCTCCTGATAGAGAAGTGGAATTCGAGATCAAATTGGTTCCTGGTACTAACCCGATCTCCAAGGCACCTTACCGTATGGCGCCGGGTGAATTAAAGGAGCTTCAAGAACAGCTACAGGAGTTGCTGGATAAGGGATTTATTCGCCCTAGTCATTCCCCGTGGGGAGCTCCGGTACTGTTTGTGAAAAAGAAGGACGGATCTATGCGAATGTGTATAGATTATCGAGCGCTGAACAACGTAACGATCAAGAACAGGTATCCCCTTCCGAGGATAGATGACCTGTTTGACCAATTGAAAGGAGCCACCGTTTTCTCAAAAATTGATCTGAGGTCTGGTTATCATCAGGTTAGAGTAAAACAGGAGGATATTCCGAAGACGACCTTCCGAACAAGGTATGGACATTTTGAATTTGTGGTTATGCCCTTCGGTGTGACCAATGCTCCTGCCATGTTTATGGACCTTATGAATCGGGTATTTTCGTCTTTCCTCGACAAATTTGTAATCGTCTTCATCGACGATATTCTTATTTATTCGAGGAACCAAGAGGAGCACGCCGAGCATTTGAAGATAGTATTACAGACTCTTCGAGAAAAACAATTGTACGCAAAGTTCTCCAAATGTGAGTTCTGGCTCGACCAAGTAGGCTTTTTGGGCCATATTATTTCCAAAGATGGGGTTATGGTAGATCCAACAAAGATTGAAGCGGTGAATAACTGGAGTCAGCCAAAGAACGACAGTGAAATCAGAAGTTTCCTTGGGCTGGCAGGCTATTACCAAAAATTTGTGGAAGATTTCTCAAGAATTGCAGCCCCTCTAACGGCCCTCACCAGGAAGGATAAAAAGTATGAATGGACGGAAAACTGTGAAAGGAGTTTCTTGGAACTAAAAAGGAGACTTACAAGTGCTCCAATTCTTACCCTTCCAGAATGTAACCAGAGTTTCGACCTGTATAGCGATGCCTCCAAACTGGGACTTGGAGCTGTACTTATGTAGGGGGGTAAGGTCATTGCCTACACCTCTAGACAACTCAAGGAACATGAACAGAATTACGCCACTCACGATCTGGAACTGGCCGCTGTGGTCTTCGCTCTTAAGGAATGGAGACATTATCTGTATGGAGCACAGTGTAGGATTTATACAGATCACCAGAGTCTGCGATATTTCTTCACTTAGAAAGATCTGAATATGAGGCAACGTCGATGGCTGGAGTTGGTGAAAGATTACGACTGTGAGATCTTCTACCATCCAGGTAAGGCAAACAAGGTGGCTGATGCACTCAGCCGGAAGTCAAGTGCCACCTTGATGTCCATATCTAGATTACCCCGACCACTCGAAAGAGAAATTGTGAATTTTGGGGTCGAAGTCATCTCCGAACAGCATTCTACCATGACAATATCACTGACGCTGTTCGTGTAACGACCCAGAAAATTCTCTTAATATTTTCTTTAAAATATTGATCATGTCTAGATAATTTTTCGAAGGACCTAGAGATATTAGTACGAATCTTAGCCTAGAAATCCATGATCTTTCTCATTTAAATTGAGAAACTAAGTACTAATGGGCCTTATATGGGCTTTTCAGTACCGTGGTTATTGGTGGATTTTGGGCAAAATTTAATATAAATATAAATGGATTTTAATTAGGAATATTAGCATAATTATGGGGGATTTTTAGGGGAATTTTCAGAAATAATGGAAAATAAAATAAAAATAAAGTGCATAGATCAAGGATTGAACCTTGGACCTATGGTACCACCATGCATGTACTAAACAATTCACCTAGCAAGGGAGTGCTAGTAGAGGATGAAGTGGATTTTCATTAAGGCTTAGGGGAAAATGAAGAGTCATGAAGGGAAGAGACACCATTACTCTTCACTTGCCTCCTTAATGTGGTATAAAGAGATGGCATGGGAGTTACTTTGCTTCTTCCACCAAGTCCACCATTCTCCCTCCTCCTTCTTCATCCTAGCCGAAACCCCAAGGGGGGATTTTCTCTTGGGAAAAGTTCCCAAGAAGGCTTCTTCTTCAAGAACCAAGGTTTTGTTCAAGGTTACAAGGGTTAGAGGTGGTCAAAAGGCAACAAGATCTTCATCCTTCTCTCAAATCTAAGGTCTATAACCAAGATAATCTAAGGTAAGACCCCCTCACCTGTGGTGTAATGGTTTTTCTTGATATGGATATGATCTAAGCTTTTTGTTTGAGATCTAAGATGAAAAATCCATGAAGGAGGACTTAGGGTTTCGGCCACCTCCAAGTTTCCATGGCTAGGGTTAGTTTTAACTCTCTAATGATGGTTCTTATGTTTCCTTATGATGTAAGAGATGTTAGTGGTGATTCATATGAATTCTTACATGCTTAATAGTTCTTATAAATTTCGGCCAAGAACCCTAATCCATGGTTGGACCTTGATCTAACCATTCAACATGTTAATTTGGTTTCCCTATGATATGATGGATAGTAATTTTGTTTTATAAGAATTTTTCCATGAATTTTATGGACCTTTAGGTTTCGGCCAAGAACAAATCCAAGGTTAAGGGATTAGGGTTAGCCTTAATTAGGGGATCAAATGTTTTCTATGGCATTTTATGTTTGTATGGGATGTTATTGGTGAGCTATATGAATTTTTCCATGAACCTAGGGTTCCTTAGGGTTTCGGCCAAGGCCATTACCAAGGGTTTGGAGTGGGTTAAGACCACATGAATGCATGTTTATAGGGTACTATAATGTATGTATATGTTTAACTATGTTGGAAGAATCTTTATGCCAATCAAAACCCTAGCTTATGGGTCATGACTTATATGTTAGGTCATTTGTTATGATGATTCATAAATGTTTAGACCATGTGCCATGAACCTAAGGAAATGTATCATGTATGAAAGGATCTAGGCATGTTTTCCTATGTATCATGACCATGTATGTTTTTATGAACTAAGATGCTAATTATGTAGGTATGCCATGAGATAGGAATGATATGTATGTATGCCATGATCTATGAATGATATGTATGATTTATGAATGATATGTATGCATGTCATGTTATGGATGAAAATGATGAATGAAGTTAATGTTCATGCCTTCGAGGCATAATGATGATATGAATGAAAATGATGAATGAAGATAAGATTCATGCCTTCAAGGCATAATGATGATGTTAAGCATTAAGAATGAATGATTATGCTATGAATGTTTTATGAATGAAGAAGCATGTGAAAGTATTTTATTTTATGAATGGGCTTGTACCGGACCTAAGTAAGGTCCACGGTTCTGGACTACCGATGAAGCTGTCCACGGTTCTGCACTACCGATGAAGTTGTCCACGGTTCTGGACTACCGATGAAGCTGTCCACGGTTCGGGGACTACCGATGAAGCTGTCGTTACCCTAGTAGGTCGAGATTAGCTACCTCGTATTTACTTAGGGATGCGCGCATATGATGTATGAATGTGGTACAATCCAGAGCCCTATGATGTTATGATTATGTTTAAATATTTAAAAGTATGATTTTAAACTGAGCATCCTTATGATATATGCATTTGCCGCATGCACCCACCCATGTTATGCATTATGTTTATGATAAGTATGTTTATGCAAAGTAGGGTTATGCAAGGTATGTTTATGCGATATATGTTTATGCAAAGTATGTTAAGGCAAAGTATGTTTATGGAAATGATTTTATTTATGTTCATGTTAAATTATGATGCCATGATTTTATTTTATGTTCAAGCTAATTTATGATGCCATGATTTTATTTATGTTCATGCTAAATTATGATGCTATGATTTTATTTATGTTCATGCTAAATTATGATGCTATGATTTTATTTGTGTTCATGCTAAATTATGATGCCATGATTTTATTTATGTTCATGCTAAGAATGATACCATGATTGTGTTTATGTTTACGATAAGAAGTATGCTATAATATGTAGGATTGAAGCATTATGTTTATGTTTATGTGACGTATGGATTTTTGTGAGTAGGAAAGGGTCTTACTAAGCCTATGTGCTTATAGTCTTATTTTCCTACCGCAGATCAAGCAAGAGATTACTAAGGGAAGCAGCAGGAGAGGCAAGAACATGTGTGTGTGGTAGTGACATGGCCAAGGATTCCTCTCATTTCATTTATCGCATGTTTTGTGCTCTGAAAATGCTTATTTTGGTTTTATGTTCAACTTATGATAGTTATGCCTAAGAAACAACTTACTATTCATGAGGTTTATGAATAAACTACTTGCTACCTGGAATGCTTATGGATAAGTTATGGAAAGTTGATATCATGATGCTATGTATGCTGGTAATATGTTAAGTATAATGTCACCATGTCCATGAATGATAACTTAGGCATGTGTATATGATTTATGTACTAGTGGCATGATTAAAAGCATGTGTAGAAGAAGAAAAAAAAAATTATTATTCCGCTGCATTAAGATGTTATATATGTATATGTATGTTTAGCGTAACGCCGCTTTATGGAAAAAAAAAGCGGGCGTTACAGTTCGAGGACATATTGGAAAAACAAAATGGTGATCTGAGCCTTCAGAGAATCAAACAAGAGATCCTAGAAGGGAAGGGCGATGGTTTTCGTATCGCCGACAGGGGAGTACATTACCTCGGGGATCGCCTATGTATCCCTAATGATCCGAAGCTACGGAGGGAAATATTGGCAGAAGCTCACGGAACCCCTTATTCGATGCATCCAGGATCCACCAAAATGTATCAAGACCTGAAGGAAAAATTCTGGTGGTCCGGTATGAAGAGAGATGTGGCTCAGCATGTTGGCACTTGCCTGACCTTCCAACGAGTGAAGGCAGGGCACCAGCGACCCGGAGGAGTTCTGCAGCCACTTCCGATTCCGGAATGGAAATGGGAAGATATTTCTATGGATTTTATTTCAGGACTTCCCAGGACTACCAACGGATATGATGCGATTTGGGTAATTGTGGACAGGCTGACGAAGTCTGCTCACTTCCTAGCAATAAAGATGACTTATTCGATTGAGCAACTGGCTCAATTATATGTTAAGGAGATAATCTGGCTTCATGGAGTTCCCAAGACCATCATCTCAGATAGGGATGGTCGCTTTACCTCGCATTTTTGGGAGTGTGTTCAGAAGTCTCTCGGCACTAAACTACGATTCAGCACCGCCTTTCACCCTCAGACTGACGGACAAACTGAACGAGTGAATCAAGTACTGGAGGACATGTTGCGAGCTTGTGCCTTGGATTTCAAAGGGAGCTGGTGCCAATATCTATGTTTAGCGGAATTCGCTTACAATAATAGCTACCAAGCTACTATCGGAATGGCACCTTATGAAGCTTTGTACGGGAGGAGATGTAGGTCTCTGATCTGTTGGTACGAAGGTGGTGAAAAGAAGGAGATGGGGCTCACAACGGATGTCATCGACAGCACCACCCGAGCTATATAGAATATTCGACAACGGATAGAAGCTGCTCAGAGCCGGCAGAAGAGTTATGCAGATGTCCAGCGTAGACCACTGGAATTTAATGTTTGAGATTTAGTGTTCCTCAAAGTGGCTCCTATGAAAGGACTAACGAGATTTAGAAAGAGAGGAAAACTGAATCCGCGATATGTGGGACCATACCTGATCCGGAAGCGAGTTGGCTGATAGATGTGTATACTGAAAGACATGCTTCTTTTATATATATGAACATCTTTATTTTGAAAAGAGAATCACAACTACACTAGGTGGCTGTTTATATTAGTACATGCATGAAGTCCAATTACTTTGCATTGTAGATAACATGGTGTGTGGTGTCACACGGAAGATCATGTTATCAGTTCCTTGCTTAGTATAAATATGGGCCCACAACCGAGATGGAATTGGACAACCCATCGGAATGGTTGTAGTGTAATTAGGTGTGGTTGGTCTTGACCATAGGATTACACTAGTGTGCTTTGAGTACATTGAGCAGGACCAAAACACGAGGTTATCCAATTTATACTGACTCAATAATTGGATAGGACCTCAGACTTATTATGGAGTACGATCCCTTAATCCCGATATAATAACGTGTTGGAAATTCTAGGCCGCAAAAACCGCTTTTTGCGTTGCGGAAACCCCAGAAGTTCGGCCACGGATCCGTGCGAACATAAAATAAATTACGAGTACGAGTTTAATCTACATTAGATCTACATGATAAGAATCATTACCCTTGACGCGTAGCCCTTCGCTTTCCCGCTTGTCCAAAAGGCCGCCGGATCTCGTAGAGTATCAAAGCAGACACTCCTCTATACGTATCCACGCGAACAAATGAAGATGGATCAAAACCTTAGGTGTGCTAGCACCCTATAGGTTTCGGCCAAGAGGAGAGGTCGAAGAAGCACTCCAACCGAAAAACCAGAGAGAAGAAGAAAAGCCTCACACAACACCATGAAACAAAAACATCGGTTTTGTTCCCTCATGGTGGCCGGCCACTTAATGGCCATTAATGGCCATTAGGTGGCCGGCCATAATGGCTACTAAGTGCCATTAGGTGGCCTTCCATATCCCCTTTCAATTTGAATTCGAAATTCAAATGGGGGGAAACCAAGTCATCACTTGGTCAAACAAAGGTGAGGTGGGTTTTGGTCAAGTCAAACTTGCCTTTTATGGACTTTCCATAAATAGTCAAGTCAAACTTGACTCCATTTCTTCTCCCATGTCAAGTCTAACTTGAAGTGGAACCAAGTCAAGTCAAACTTGATTTGGATTTAGGTCAAGTCAAACTTGCCTTTTATGGACTTTCCATAAATAGTCAAGTCAAACTTGACTCCATTTCTTCTCCCATGTCAAGTCTAACTTGAAGTAGAACCAAGTCAAGTCAAACTTGATTTGGATTTAGGTCAAGTCAAACTTGCCTTTTATGGACTTTCCATATTTAGCCAAGTCAAACTTGACTTCAATTTTTCTCCATCTATTTGTTCTTTGCGTGTGACCCTATAGGTTCTTGTAACGTTGGCAATGCTTCTAACCTCTTAGAAACATAAGCAATGAGCGGTATCTAGCAACACATCATTGCTACCCAAGTTACAAGAATGTTGAGATCCAACATCACCTTGTGACTAATAATTGTGACTCTCACAATATATGATAATGTCCCTCTATCCTTGATATCTAGATTGACTCAATTGAGGCATAGACCGTGTCATCCTCGAGTCAATCTATATCTTGAACTCCAAGTAGACTCACACTAATCAAGTGAGCTCAATATCTCATATTGACTCACTTGGGCATGGCCATGCACTTTGTGGTCTCACTCTATCAAGAATACGATATCGCTCCCGTCATATAGGAGGGATAGATCCCATCTACATCACTCACATCCCTCTCCATAATTTGTTACATACCCAGTAATCGCCTTTATAGTCCACCCATTTACGGGTGACGTTTGACGAAGCCAAAGTACGCAACTCCTTATGTAGGAATCCATGGTGACTTCAGGTCCAAGGACTAATAGTCATACTAATAGCCACATGAGAAAGTATATTACACTCATATAACGATCCATGATACTTTCTCATGGCGGGTCATTCAATATACATTCTCTAATGCATACCCATGTGTCAACTTGATATCTCTATATCCATGACTTATGAGATCAAGTCATCATGTTGACCTACATGCTAGTCTCTACGTATTAACATTGTCCCTGAATGTTAATACTCGACTAGGAATAATTTAGAGTAGTGTTCTCCATATCATCTCACTATCGATTCAACCAATCGATTGATATAGATAAGAACCTTCTACTCAAGGACATTATTATACTTAGCTAATTGGCACAAATACACGTAAGTATAATAACCATAAAACATGCCTTTATTTATACATAGGAATATGATACAAATTAGTCCATACAATCATTACATGATCGGCTCTAGGGCTCTCACCAACAATCTCCCACTAGCACTAGTGCCAATCACTGTAGTATCTAATACCCAATGATCTAGTGTGACCATCATGCTTTGTCTGTGCCAAAGCCTTGGTCAGGGGATCTGCGACATTCGCCTCTGTGGGTACTCTGCATATCTTCACATCTCCTCTATCGATGATCTCTCGAATGAGATGGAAGCGCCGTAGTATATGTTTGGTCCGCTGGTGTGAGCGAGGTTCCTTAGCCTGCGCAATAGCTCCATTATTGTCACAATAGAGCTCTATGGGATCTGCAATGCTAGGAACCACCCCAAGCTCTGCAACGAACTTGCGGATCCAAACTGCCTCCTTTGCTGCCTCTGATGCAGCAATATACTCAGCCTCTGTTGTAGAATCAGCAACTGTGTCCTGCTTCGAACTCTTCCAGCTCACAGCGCCGCCATTCAGAAAAAACACGAACCCTGACTGCGACCGATAATCATCCTGGTCGGTTTGGAAGCTGGCATCACTGTAACCCTTTACAGTTAGCTCCTCATCACCCCCATATATCAAGAAATATTCTTTAGTCCTTCTCAAGTACTTAAGAATATTCTTGACCGCTACTTAAAGCATACGAGACATCAGGACGAGTACATAGCATGGCGTACATGATAGATCCTATGGCCGAGGCATAAGGGATCTGATCCATGCGGTCTCTCTCCTCTCTAGAAGAGGGACTTTGAGTCTTCGAAAGACTCATACCATGTGACATAGGCAGAAATCCTTTCTTGGAATTCTGCATGGCAAACCGAAGTAAGACCTTGTCAATGTATGTACTCTGACTTAGGCCAAGCAATCGCTTAGATCTATCTCTATAGATCTTGATGCCTAAAATACAGGCTGCTTCACCTAAGTCCTTCATTGAGAAACAATTCCCCAGCCAAGTCTTCACAGACTGAAGCATAGGAATATCATTCCCAATGAGTAGTATGTCATCCACATACAATATGAGGAAAACTACTATGTTTCCTTCAACCCTCTTGTAGACACGGGGTTCATCTTCATTCTTGATGAAACCAAACTGTTTGATTGCATCATCGAATCGAAGATTCCAGCTCCGAGAAGCTTGCTTTAGTCCATAAATGGACCTTTGCAGCTTGCATACTCTACCAGTATGCTTTGGATCTACAAAACCCTCAGGTTGTGTCATGTACACATCCTCGAGTAGGTTCCCATTCAGGAACGCGGTTTTGACATCCATCTGCCAGATCTCATAATCGTGGTATGCTGCAATAGCAAGCATGATCCGAATGGATTTGAACATCGCTACTGGAGAAAAAGTTTCATCATAGTCAATACCATGAATTTGTTTGAAACCCTTTGCTACCAGTCTACCCTTATAGGTATGCGTAAGTCCTCCCATGTCAGTCTTTCTCTTAAAGACCCACTTACACCCAATGGGTTTTACCCCTTCAGGTGGATCAACCAAGGTCCAAACTTGGTTGGTGTACATGGAATCCATTTCGGATCTCATGGCCTCAAGCCATTTCTCAGAGTCTGGGCTCATCACAGCTTCCTGATAGGTTGTAGGCTCATTCTCAATGAGTACAATGTCATTGTCATCAGACAAGAGAAATGAATATCTCTCAGGCTGATGACGTACCCTACCAGACCTGCGAAGAGGTAGGTCTACTTGAACAGGATGTTGTTGCATAACTCCTTGTGTAACAACCTCATGATCCACAACACTTTGTGGTTCCTGTTCAACCTCCATCAAGGCCTCAGTGCTTTGGTCCATATCTTGAAGTTCTTCAAGATCGAACGTACTCCCACTAGTTTTTCTAGAAACAAAGTCCCTTTCTAGAAAAACCCCAGTCTTCGCCACAAACACTTTGTGCTGACTGGGAATGTAGAAGTAATATCCCTTCGTTTCCTTGGGATATCCTACAAAATAACACTTATCAGATTTGGGTCCCAGTTTGTCTGAGACTTGACGTCGAACGTAAGCCTCACAACCCCAAATCCTCATAAAAGACATCTGGGGATTCTTCCCAGTCCATATCTGATATGGTGTCTTTACTACAGCCTTTGATGGAACACGGTTAAGAGTGAAGGCTGCCGTGTCCAGAGCATATCCCCAAAAGGATATAGGAAGATCTGTGTGACTCATCATGGATCGCACCATATCTAATAGGGTACGATTCCTCCTTTCGGATACACCATTCCATTGTGGTGTTCCAGGAGGAGTGAGTTGGAACAGAATCCCACCCTCAGCTAGATAGTCACGGAACTCATGGCTGAGGTATTCTCCACCTCGATCTGATCGAAGTATTTTAATACTCTTGCCAAGCTGGTTTTGTACTTCATTCTTGAATTCTTTGAACTTTTCAAAGGATTCTGACTTATGTGTCATCAAGTACACATAACCATATCTACTGAAATCATCAGTAAATGTAATGAAGTACCTATAACCACCTCTGGCAGCAACATTGAAAGGGCCACATACATCGCTATGTATAAGACCTAACAAATCGGTTGCTCTTTCGCTGTGTCCACTGAATGGAGTCTTGGTCATCTTGCCAAGAAGGCAAGACTCGCATGTCTCAAATGATTCAAAATCAAATGAGTCTAGCAAACCATCTCTATGGAGCTGGGATAGGCGACTCTCATTTATATGGCCTAAGCGACAGTGCCAGATATAGGTTTGGTTCAAGTCATTAGACTTGAGCCTTTTGGTATTTATGTTATAGATAGGGTTTTCTAAGTCTAGAAGATAGAGTCCGTTCATCAGAGGTGCACTACAATAGAACATTTCATTTAAATAAACTGAACAACATTTGTTCTTTATTATAAACGAAAATCCTTTCTTGTCTAAACAAGAAACAGAAACTATGTTCTTAGTCAGAGCAGGCACATAATAACAATCATCTAACTCTAGTACAAGCCCAGAGGGCAGAGATAGCATATAAACTCCTGTAGCAACAGCAGCAACTCTTGCTCCATTGCCAACTCGTAAGTCCACCTCGCCCTTTGTCAATGTCCTGCTATTTCTCAGCGCCTGCACATTAGTACAAATGTGAGAAGCACATCCGGTATCTAATACCCATGATGTAGAAATAGACAAATTGACTTCTATAACATGAATACCTGAAGTAGAAGTCTGACTTCTCTTCTTCTGGAGATCTTCCATATATTTCTTGCAGTTCCGCTTCCAGTGTCCGGTCTCACCGCAGTGGAAGCAGGTAGCATCCTTGGCAACCCCTCCTTTGGGTTTCAGTGCTTTGCCCTTGCCCTTGCCCTTGGCTTGAGACTTTCCCTTGCCTT
>JAGFNQ010004113.1:424199-526414 GCA_024364735.1 Boesenbergia rotunda | reverse complement strand
AAACTATCATTTAATTAGGCCTTTAATTAAACGATTCTCCCACTGAATATATAGAAATTTTGTAGAATCAAGTCATAGACGTGGTCAAACCATGCTACAAGATTCTATCTAATTTAACTATAATATAGTGGGACAAGATCCACATCATACTAAGCCTTGAGTTAGCTTTGGCTAAAATCGCCCAAGACTTAGTACGATCGGTAGTAACAATTTACCGATTACATCTCTATGCAACTCTTGTTTATAGGATTAAAATTTACATTTACATAAAAACTTGAGTTAGCTTTGGCTAAATCGCCCAAGTTTTAATATAAATGCTATTTTTATCCTACCTTTCCAACGATTGGGAATATGCCTATAGTTAGACTCGATCCGACCGAGTTAACTAGTTTCACTCAATCTGATTGAGTTTGTTCTCACCCCAAGCCGTGATAGGCGGGACCAAGATTGTCCCTCCGTACCCTACCAAGATTAATGTGTTGCTCTGCTTTGGCAGATTCAACAAACAACAATGATCGAGGTAGTGATAGGTATCAAAACTTGTAGGCATTTACGAGTCGGAGTTGATTTGAATTAGATCGAATCTAATCGCAAGAGAGAGGGTGTATCATATACACAAGGCTCTAATTATTTTACTCTAGCATGCATCACATACAGGCAAATAATAAAATAATTTAATTTGTGATTGGATCATGGCCCTACTACGATCTTCTCAAGCCAATGAGAAGATCGGACGGTCAACCTAGGGTTTCGCTTCTCCAAGCTTCTCCTTTGACCGCCACGTGTCGTCGGCTCCCTCCATAACTCCGTCTTCGGATGGACCATCCATCGTCTTCATTTTGGACATTACAAAATAAGAAATACAGAAATAAAATAAAGAAGCCGACTCGCAGGTCGCATACACTATACAACACGCACAACCACAAAAACGGTACGCAGACCGTAATATGAATTACAACACATTCCAATCATATTGGGTTTTTATTGGGCCATGATCATCACAAATCCATACATAATTCCAAATTATGTATTTTAAATAAATTTCTATAATTTTTCGACAATTTTACAATATTATGAGTTACCCTTCCGTAACGGTCCCGCTACACGATTTTCGGGCACGATTGGCGGACAATTCCCCTCGCGGGGTTTAGGGGCAGCGCCCCTACTCGCGAAATGAATTTTGCGAGTGTCCCAAAACCACCTTACAGCAACTTAAGCCGCTGTCCCAAAAAATTATAGCGAGATCTTTCCGTTTCGGAAAGTTTTTCTCGATCGGTGAAGCCTACAAGTGTCCGAACACTTGTTGCTTCGACTTTATGAGAAAAATACCCATAAATACTATAAATTTCGAAAAATCACAGAATATTCTTTGTCTGTAAATTTTGTATCTAATACAAAAAAAACAAATCTAAACTCGTACAAGGTTCGCACGTGGCTCTGATACCACTGTTGGAAATTCTAGGCCGCAAAAACCGCTTTTTGCGTTGCGGAAACCCCCAGAAGTTCGGCCACGGATCCGTGCGAACATAAAATAAATTACGGAGTACGAGTTTAATCTACATTAGATCTACATGATAAGAATCATTACCCTTGACGCGTAGCCCTTCACTTTCCCGCTTGTCCAAAAGGCCGCCGGATCTCGTAGAGTATCAAAGCAGACACTCCTCTATACGTATCCACGCGAACAAATGAAGATGGATCAAAACCTTAGGTGTGCTAGCACCCTATAGGTTTCGGCCAAGAGGAGAGGTCGAAGAAGCACTCCAACCGAAAAACAAGAGAGAAGAAGAAAAGCCTCACACCCAAAAATGAAACAAAACATCGGTTTTGTTCCCACATGGTGGCCGGCCACTTAATGGCCATTAATGGCCATTAGGTGGCCGGCCATAATGGCTATTAAGTGCCATTAGGTGGCCTTCCATATCCCCTTTCAATTTGAATTCGAAATTCAAATGGGGGGAAAACCAAGTCATCACTTGGTCAAACAAAGGTGAGGTGGGTTTTGGTCAAGTCAAACTTGCCTTTTATGGACTTTCCATAAATAGTCAAGTCAAACTTGACTCCATTTCTTCTCCCATGTCAAGTCTAACTTGAAGTGGAACCAAGTCAAGTCAAACTTGATTTGGATTTAGGTCAAGTCAAACTTGCCTTTTATGGACTTTCCATATTTAGCCAAGTCAAACTTGACTTCACTTCTTCTCCCATGTCAAGTCTAACTTGAAGTGGAACCAAGTCAAGTCAAACTTGATTTGGATTTAGGTCAAGTCAAACTTGCCTTTTATGGACTTTCCATATTTAGCCAAGTCAAACTTGACTTCAATTTTTCTCCATCTATTTGTTCTTTGCGTGTGACCCTATAGGTTCTTGTAACGTTGGCAATGCTTCTAACCTCTTAGAAACATAAGCAATGAGCGGTATCTAGCAACACATCATTGCTACCCCAAGTTACAAGAATGTTGAGATCCAACATCACCTTGTGACTAATAATTGTGACTCTCACAATATATGATAATGTCCCTCTATCCTTGATATCTAGATTGACTCAATTGAGGCATAGACCGTGTCATCCTCGAGTCAATCTATATCTTGAACTCCAAGTAGACTCACACTAATCAAGTGAGCTCAATATCTCATATTGACTCACTTGGGCATGGCCATGCACTTTGTGGTCTCACTCTATCAAGAATACGATATCGCTCCCGTCATATAGGAGGGATAGATCCCATCTACATCACTCACATCCCTCTCCATAATTTGTTACATACCCAGTAATCGCCTTTATAGTCCACCCATTTACGGGTGACGTTTGACGAAGCCAAAGTACGCAACTCCTTATGTAGGAATCCATGGTGACTTCAGGTCCAAGGACTAATAGTCATACTAATAGCCACATGAGAAAGTATATGACACTCATATAACGATCCATGATACTTTCTCATGGTGGGTCATTCAGTATACATTCTCCAATGCATACCCATGTGTCAACTTGATATCTCTATATCTATGACTTGTGAGATCAAGTCATCATGTTGACCTACATGCTAGCCTCTACGTATTAACATTGTCCTTGAATGTTAATACTTGACTAGGAATTATTTAGAGTAGTGTTCTCTATATCATCTCACTATCGATTCAACCAATCGATTGATATAGATAAGAAACTTCTACTCAAGGACATTATTATACTTAGCTAATTGGCACAAATACACGTAAGTATAATAACCATAAAACATGCCTTTATTTATACATAGGAATATGATACAAATTAGTCCATACAATCATTACATGATCGGCTCTAGGGCTCTCACCAACAAAACTAACCACCAAGTAACGGAATCAAAATTCCGGGAAGGAAGGAGTTGCGACCCGCTTCTTCTTCTTCTTCTTTGGCACCTTCTTGGTGGAGGTAGCTCACGCCAACCCTAGGAGGTGAAGGTGCGCCGGCCCTAGGAGGAGTGGACGCCGGCCTAGGGTGAAGAGTGGGCGCCAGCCCTAGGAGGAGGAGAGAAGGAGAGGGAGAGAATAAGAGAGAGAGAGAGAGCTACTAAATCTCTTGATAACTCAATTCAGGAATTCAAGCCTAGCCTTGGTTCCTTTATATAGTAGCCTCTCCCTTGCCAAGTCTCCCCTTTAACAGAATTTTTCATAAGAAATTTATCCTATAAATTTTCTTATGAATTATTTCGTTTATGCCAAGTTTTATTATAACTAACTTTATAATAAAACAAATACATATCTCCTTTTATTATGGAATAAAATTTACAAGAAATTTATAAATTTTTCTTATCATGGAAAAATCAATTCATAATTGATTTTATAAAATTAAAATAAACCGATCCATGGTTCATTTTAATTTCCATAAAAAGAATAAATTTCTTTCTATAAATTTCTTTATATAAATCTCTTCATATAAATTTCTTTATATAGATTTATTTATCCATAATTTTATAAAACAAATCGCGCTTGATTTATTTTATAAAATAAACCAAATAAATTGGTTTTCTCTCCTTGTAGTGGCCGGCCAAACCAAAGAGGGTGGATACCCTCTTTGGCCGGTCACATCAAGGCAAACCCTCGCGAATTAAACTCATTTAATTCGCCCAATAAGCCTTCAAAAGACTTAGCCATTTTAAGCTTCCCGTGCGCCTCTGATAAATTCAGATTCGACTTATTTCTCTTGATTGGAAAATCCAATTTTCAACTCGTTTTAAATCCCTCAGATTACTCGTAGTGCGTGTGACTAAATAGGCTTTCGATTTATGTTGGCCGTCTATAATCAACCAATTATAGAACGATCATGAGTGGCACCTAGTAGTACATCATTGTAACGCCCCAAAATTCCCATTTTTAGTTCTTAAAGTCCTTAGAATTATTTAAAAATGGTTTAGAAATATTCTAGATATTTTTAGGGATTTTTAGAATATTTTTATGGAATTTTCCGAGTTCGTTTAGTATATAAAAAAAAAAGAAAAACGTTTAAGGGTAGCCGGGGGATTGAACCCACGACCAGCAGGAGACCAGGCAAGCGCGCGACCAGCCAGGCTAGGGTATCAAGCACAGTAAAGGGTGGAGAGAAATATATTTAAGGTGTAGTTAGGTCGATCCGCCCCATAAGTATAAATAGATAAGTTAAGAGAGGAAATTAGAATTTTGGGTTTCTCTTCCTCACCCTAGCCGCGCGAAGCAGCCTCTCCCTCTCACGCACGCACGCCCAAGCCCTTCTCCTCTCTTCCAAGGGGCGCCGGCCAAGGAGGGATCAAAGAAAGCGGAGCGTTGTATTCGTCTCGACGAGGAGAACGCGTAGGCGCGAAGAATTCTCCGAGATTTCAAGTTTCTCCCGAGTCCTAGACGTCAATCTTGGTTGTAAGTCCAAGATATCAATGTAAGTACTGCTCACCTGTAGTAAGAGGCGGTTTTTCCGCAAGAATTTCCCCTAAAAGTTTTTAAAAGAGATATTTACTTCTTGTTTAGATTTTTGCATGTGATCTTAGTTCATTATATGCTTATATATTTTATTGAGTACCCTATATGAGGTTAGGGTCCAAGAAAAGCTATGAGAAAAGAAAAGAGAAGATAAAGATAAGAAAAGAAAAGGCCAAGGCCTTAAGAAATCCCCAAAAGTCAAGACTTAGGGATTTTAGCACGCAAGGTGCTCGAGAAAATGCCAAGGCATTTACAGATAAGAAAAGAAAAGGCCAAGGCCTTAAGAAATCCCCAAAAGTCAAGACTTAGGGATTTTAGCACGCAAGGTGCTCGAGAAAATGCCAAGGCATTTACAGATAAGAAAGAAAAGAAAGAAAAGCTATTTTATTTTCTAAGGCCAGTACCCGGCGTCCAAAGGCGTCGTTAAAGAAATCCAGGTATCCAATTCCAAGGTCTTGGCCCTGGTAGACCAAGGTCTGCTCTATTAGGATTGGTGGCTCGCTACCCCAACCTTTTAGGGAACGCGCATGAGATGGTACTTACGTCTTCAGTGGATCCAAGTGATTATTATTTTCAAGTATATGCTTTAGCAAAGTTTCTAAAGTTTAAAGAGTTTTCAAAAAGTTAAAGAATAGCTAAAGTTCCAAGTTGAGCCAAGAAAAGTAAATTGAGATTTATTAATGCTTGAGTATGCATGTTTTGAGTTATACATGTTCTTAGTTTTCTTTCAAGCATATAAGTATCTCATATGTTTTTCATATTGTTCAAGAAGCATGTTTGCCCATTTCGAGATTTTGTGAGCTAGATAGTACTTACTAAGCTTTTTGCTTACTAGTTGCATTTCCTCTTACTGCAGATAAAGGTAAAGGCAAGCAATTCTGAAGGAAGGCGACGAGGCGGTGCTGAGTAAAGTGTGTGTGGTGGCTGATTTTGGAGAGATCCTTGAGACGAGACAATTTAGTTATTTGAATTACAATGTTTTAGTTTATTCAAATTTCAAGTTCTTGCTTTATGGAGTTTAGCGAACATTTATGCTTTGAATAGTTTTACATGCTCAATTTCTTAGAGTAAAGATTCCATGTCATTTCATTTAGCATATATATCCTTATGATTGCATTGGATGAGTAGAAGTGGAGTAGTTGGAAATATTGATACTTTGTTAGAGAATTAGATGCATGTGCCAAGATAGTATTAATTCCTCTTTGAATCAAGTTTTATTGCTTAAATATGTTTAGAAAAGTTGCATTCAGGTTTCATAATGCTTTAGCAAGGTTATAGAACATGTATTTGGTGTTATGAATGCATAGGAGTCAAGATTGGTACAAACTCTATTGTTAATGTTCATATAAACTCGAATAGCTCATTTTCTTCCGCCAAAGTCCTAATTTCAAGTTTATGGATTCATTTTGATTGGCTAAATTGTTTAGGAAACTGACATAGAGTATAGAAATGGTGTCATGATTCTATATGGCTCGAAAGTATAGGTTTGGTGGAGTTTTGAAGCAAGTGCCGAAACCTGAAAATTCTGTTTTCAGGCTTATCAGTCGACTGATACAGTATCAGTCGACTGATACCCGAGAGTTGAGTTGGGTGAGGCAGGTTTCAATAAGTATCATTTTACGAGTTTTTGAGAAAGGAAGTGTGACATGGTATCATGCATGACTACTTAAGTTAGAATATCATTCTTAGATGAATTTAAAAGAAAAAAAAAAGATTTCCGCATTTTTAGTCGTGCATTAGAGTCGAGAAGTAGACAAAAGTAACGATCCGTCTAAGGCAGAGAAGGCGGGTCGCTACAATCATGACCCCCAATTAATCGAAAGAAAAACGGTTGACCTCAGAAATAATTCTGAAACCCTTCAGCAGCTATAATGAGTCGTGCCTCATTCCCTTCACCATCTTATACCCACTTGGTTCAGGACATGGTCTGTGTGTGTCAGTCCCCACTAGGCTGACTACGTCACACCTAGCCCAAGTAACGTTCTCTCGTCCTTTGGATTTCTAATTACTCTCATGTATTTAAGAGACTCATACTCTAAACATGACATGCTCTGGCCAGAGGCTTTGAGTAACAATCCGACGATAGGCCTGGGTATACATCTCCTCGCAAGGAGTGGTGAATCCTTTGTAGGCTGTTCAAACATCTTCGGGCACTTCGGCTTATACCCAACCATCCTGGGTCCACACCTCCTTGGAGATGCTTGCTTAAGATGTTAAAGTATAAGTCTCCATGACCAAGATGACTTGAACACCGCAAGTCAAAGGATCATCGCACTTAAGCTGCAGTAAGAACTTCACTGACATGTCTATATATAGACTACCATGTGAAGTTTTACAGTCAGTCACTCCAATGAACTAGTTCTCTTAACTAGCATCCATGTTTATCTCTGGACATCCCAATGTCACCAGCCAGTGAGAATCAGCTGATTAGAGAATAACCCATGCTAGTCTCAACAGAATTGATAGTGTCCGTATTTATCAATTCATCGACTAGGGACAATTTCAATACTTCACAATTGCACATGTAGAGATAATCACTAGTTGTGAATTCATCACAAATTCTCTCATGCTGTGAATTGTATTGCGGACATTCAGTAAATGAGTTTAAGATCTCAATCAAATACACGAACATGTATACTCAAATAGTGAATATTCATTTATTAAAATAAATGTTTACAATCATAAGGCGATTGCCTTAGGACACTTCTCTCATATTACTAACACCTGGGGCTCAGTGTAATCCCCTACACCTATAAAATCATCTCTAACTGAGAGTAAATCTGAAATGCCCTCCAAATCAACCTCCTCTAAACAATGTGTCCTCAGCCTCCTCTGAACTGAAATCTCCTCTGGGAATAACAAGTGGAGCTCCCTCAGCAAGTATATCTGCATCATCCAACTCCTCTAGAATACCAATGCTCATAATAGAGTGATCCTCTCTAGGGTGCTTCATGGCATTAAAGATATTGAATTGGACTACTGTGTCTCCTATTTCCATGGAAAGTGTGTCAGCATAAACATCTATCTTTGTCCTTACAGTCTTCAAAAATGGCCTCCCTAGAATGAGTGGAGATCTGTGTGCTAGGTAGTCCCCCTCCATATCCAAGATGTAGAAATATGCAGGAAAGATCAGCTCCTTCACCTTCACTAACACATCTTCAATAATACCGGCTGGGTGGGTCTGACTCCTATCTGCTAACTGAATCACCACTCTAGTAGGCTACAGAGGACCAATTCCAAGCATCTGGAAGACTGATCTGGGCATCACATTAATAGAGGCTCCTAAGTCTAACATGGCATCATGAAACAGAGTCCTCCCTATCTCACAAGACACAGTAAAAACCTCTGGATCTTCACACTTCTGAGGGATGGAATGAATAAGTGCTGAAACATTTTTTCCTAAGCTGACCAACTCATTCTCCTTCAGTTTCTTCTTGTGAACACATAAATCTTTGAGGAATTTAGCATACTTAGGAATTTGTTTGATCATGGTCAACAAGGGTACATTAATCTCCACCTTACTAAACAACTTCACAAGCTTATTATATTCCTTAGCCTTCTCCTCCTCCACTTGCTTTTTGGCTTGAGTTTTGCGCTGTGGGAAGGGCAAAGGAACCCTAAATTCCTCCTCTTGAACCGAAACCTTTAGAGTTGAAACTTGAGCTAGAATTCCAACTGAAGTAGCTGCTGTAAATCCACTTTTGCCACTGATTTCTCCTTTATTTTCTACCAAAATCACAGGATCAATTGAAGAAGAAGTGAGGCTTGAACTAGGATTGAAACCAACTGATTTTGAAGACATTTCATGGCTGTTTGGGGCTGGAAAAGTAGGTGTTGTCCTGTTTTCCGAAAATTCAGCCTTTGGAGCATTTGAAGTTGAAGCCACCTTCCCACTCCTCAAAGTGATGACACTAACATTTCCCTTTGGATTGGGAGTAACTTGAGAAGGTAATTGACTTGATCCTTGGGCTTGCATTTAGTTCATCCCACTAGCCAATTGTCCAATTTGTCTCTCAATGTTTTGTAAGGTGAAATCATTCTTTTGTTGTCCTTGTTGTTGCAAGAGTTGTTGTAACATCTCCTCTAGCCTTTGTTGTTGAGCATTCACCTCACTAGAACCTCCATAGCCTCCTTAGTTAGCATGGGTCTTCGGTTGGCCTTGAAATGAAGATTGAGGTTGTTGAAATTGTTAAACTTGCTGTGAACTTTGAAAATAGGGCTGTTGGGGTTGATTATAGGGTTGAAATGGCTGCTGAAATTGTTGAAAAGTAGGTTGGGAACTTGGTTGAAATTGCTGAGAATTGTAGCTCTGAAAATTTTGATTTTGAGGTTGAAATTGTTGTGGAGAGGGCTGAAACTGTGTAGGATGAAAACTCTGATTTGAGGGCTAGAAATTTTGGTTGTAAGGCTGAAATCCTTGCTGTGAAAACTGATATGGCTGCTGTGAAGACTGAACTGGTTGCTGAAAATTCGGATTCCCTTGAAATCCTTGCTGATTTCCTTGGTAAGGTTGCTGATTTTGATGAAAGGGCTGCTGAAATTGTTGGAAAGGCTGATTTGGTTACTGAAAACTCTGAAATTGTGGCTGCCCTTGCTGATTTTGCTAGAAATTCGGTTGAGGCTACTGAAATGGTTGTTGTGATGGGTTTTGTTGATAAAAAGAGTTGTCATACTTCAAATTTGGATGATCCCTCCAACCTGGATTATAAGTAGATGAGTAGGGGTTATTCTTGGCTTGAAATTGTCCTCTAGTCAACGCCGCTAGTGTTTCATCTTGTTGGAGGTTAGGACACAAATCCGAGTTGTGTTCTAGGCTTGAGCAAATACTACACAACCTCATCACTTGGTTCGAAGGTGGAGGTACTGAAAAATTTGAATTTTGGCTTACATTGTTTAAGGTCATTTGCTTCACTAGGGAAGTAAGCTCCATCAATGAACTCTTAATCTCCTTTTGCTCATTAGAAACCATCTGAACCTCATTAACTCCTCTAGTGGAAAGAGCTCTACTCCCAAATTGTTGTGAGTTTTCTGCCATGTTCGAAATCAACTCTCTAGCCTGATCCGGTGTTTTGTTCACTAGGGCTCCTCCAGCTGCAGCATCAATCATAATCCTATCCATCTGGAGTAGACCCTCGTAGAAGTACTGAATAAGGAGCTGCTCACTAATCTGGTGCTGAGGCAACTAGAGCATAACTTGTTAAATCTTTCCCAATAATCATACAGAGTCTCTCCCACTACTTGCTGTATGCCACAAATACTCTTTCTGATGATTGCAGTTCTGGATGCTGGGAAGTACTTCTCTAAGAATGCCTTCTTCATATAAATCCAACTAGAAACGTGCCCAGTAGGCAAATAGTAGAACCAATCCTTAGCTGCTCCCGTCAGAGAAAATGGAAATGCTCTCAGCTTTATATCCTCTTCTGAAATCCCCTGAGGCTTCATGGTAGAGCATACTATGTGAAATTCATGCAAGTGTCTGTTGGTATCCTCTCCAGGCTATCCTTGAAATTTAGGCAATAAATGAATCAAGTCTGATCTCAACTCAAAGTCACCAGTGAGCTCTGGGTAAGCAATGCATGAGTACTGGAAAGCATCATCAGGTGTTGTAAGTTCCTTCATGGTTTTCTGGTGGTCTGCCATAGGACTGCCTGAATGAGTAGGAATGGACTGAGTAGAAATAATGTCAAAAGCCTCTGAAACTCTGACTTGATTCCTCCTTGCTCTGAAAGTCATTTTAATTTCAGGATCAAATTCCTCAAGAGTACAACCTGTAGGGTTTTTCGGGCCGCGAAAACCGCTTTTTCGCGTCGCGGAAACCCCGAATGCCCCAATAGAAAGGATCCGAGCGAAGAAAACCATTTCAAAAATTTACGAGTGCTCGTTTACATGCTTCAAAACCGATCTACGACCTAGATCTATTAGAGAAGAGAAAACTACCTTCGATGCGTGCCCCGCAATTCCCGCTCGCTCCTCGGTTGGTGTCGGATCTCATGGATGCAAAGTAGCAACCCTCTAGAAGTATCCACACAAGCAAGAGAGTGGAGAGGAGAGCCCAAAAGTGTGCTAGCACTTGATTGGGTCTCGGCAAGATGAGAGGAGAGGGAGAGCCAAAACCAAAAACCTCATTAGGAGAAGAATCAATCACACACAAGAAAAACTCATTTTGTGTGTATAAGTGGCAGGCCACTTAATGGCCATTATTGGTCATTAAGTGGTCGGCCACCACCTTCCATAACCCCCTTATTTGAATTCAAAATTTAAATGGGGAGGTTACTTAGCCTTGATGATGATGCCAAGTCATCACTTGGTTAAGTCAAGGTGATGTGGCTTGAGTCAAGTCAAACTTGCCTCTTATGGACTTTCCATATTTAGCCAAAGTCAAACTTTGACTTCATTATTCTCCCATGATTAGATTCATCCAACACTTGGATCAAACTCGAGTCCAACTCAAGTTGTCTAATTTGAGTCAAGTCAAACTTGCCTTTTATGGACTTTCCATATTTAGCCAAAGTCAAACTTTGACTTCATTATTCTCCCATGATTAGATTCATCCAACACTTGGATCAAACTCGAGTCCAACTCAAGTTGTCTAATTTGAGTCAAGTCAAACTTGCCTTTTATGGACTTTCCATATTTAGCCAAAGTCAAACTTTGACTTCATTACTCTCGGTCCATCATATGGACTTATTCTCCATCTATTGCTCTATGTGTGTGACCCTATAGGTTCTTGTAACGTTGGCAATGCCCTTAAACCTATTTAAGGACATAAGCAATGAGAGGTATCTAGCAACACATCATTGCTACCCAAGTTACAAGAATGTCGAGATCCAACATCACCATTGTGACTAATAATTGTGACCATCACAATATGTGACAACGTCCTTCTATCCTCGATATCTAGATTGATCTTCTATGAAGCATAGACCGTGTCATCCTCCAATCAATCTATGTGTCTTGAACTCCAAGTAGACTCACTATAATCAAATAAGCTCAATATCTCATATTGCCTTATTTGGGCATGGCCATGCACTTAGTGATCTCACTCTATCAAGACTATGATATCTCTCCCGTCATATAGGAGGGATAGATCCCATCTACATCACTCACATCCCTCCGCATAATTTGTTACATACCCAGTAATCGCCTTTATAGTCCACCCAGTTACGGGTGACGTTTGACGAAACCAAAGTACATAACTCCTTATGTAGGGAACTATGGTGACTTCAGGTCTAAGGACTAATAGTCATACTAATAGTCACATGAGAAAGTATATGACACTCATATAACGATCCATGATACTTTCTCATGGCGGGCCATTCAGTATACATTCCCTAATGTATACCCATGTGTCAACTTGATATCTCATATCCATGACTTGTGAGATCAAGTCATCATGTTGACCTACATGCTAGTCTCTATGCATTAACATTGTCCTTGAATGTTAATACTTGACTAGGAATAATTAAAAGTAGTGTTCTCTATATCATCTCACTATCGATTCAACTAATCGATTGATATAGATAAGAACCTTCTACTCAAGGACGTTATTATACTAAGTTATTTGGCACCAATACACATAAGTACAATAACCATAAGAAATGCCTTTATATATAAGAAATATATATACAAGAATATGATACAATGAGTCCAAAAAGTAATCATCATATGATTGGCTCTAGGGCTCTCACTAACAATCTCCCACTAGCACTAGTGCCAATCGCTGTAGTATCTAATACCCAATGACCTAGTGTGACCATCATGCTTCATCTGTGCCAAAGCCTTGGTCAAGGGATCTGCGACGTTAGCCTCTGTGGGTACTCTGCAAATCTTCACATCTCCTCGATCGATGATCTCTCGAATGAGATGGAATCGCCGTAGTATGTGTTTGGTCCGCTGGTGTGAGCGAGGTTCCTTAGCCTGCGCAATAGCTCCATTGTTGTCACAATAGAGCTCTACGGGATCAGATATGCTAGGAACCACCCCAAGCTCAGTGATGAACTTGCGGATCCAAACTGCCTCCTTTGCTGCCTCTGATGCAGCAATATACTCAGCTTCTGTTGTAGAATCTGCAACTGTGTCCTGCTTCGAACTCTTCCAGCTCACAGCTCCGCCATTCAAGCAAAACACGAACCCTGACTGCGATCTGTAATCATCCTGGTCGGTTTGGAAGCTGGCATCAGTGTAACCCTTTACAACTAGATGCTCATCGCCTCCAAATATCAAAAAATATTCCTTAGTCCTTCTCAAGTACTTAAGGATATTCTTGACCGCTATCCAGTGACGTTCACCTGGATCTGACTGGTACCTGCTCGTCATGCTCAAAGCATACGAGACATCAGGACGAGTACATAACATGGCGTACATGATAGATCCTATGGCTGAGGCATAAGGGATCTTGCTCATGCGGTCTCTCTCCTCTCTAGAAGAGGGACCTTGAGTCTTCGAAAGACTCACGCCATGTGACATTGGCAGATTTCCCTTCTTGGAATTCTGCATGGCAAACCGTTGCAAAACGGTATCAATGTATGTACTCTGACTTAGGCCAAGCAATCTCTTAGATCTATCTCTATAGATCTTTATGCCTAGAATGCAGGCTGCTTCACCTAAGTCCTTCATTGCGAAACAAGTCCCCAACCAAGTCTTCACAGACTGTAGCGAAGGGATGTTGTTCCCAATGAGTAGTATGTCATCCACATACAAGACTAGGAAGACTACTGTGCTCCCACTAACCATCTTGTAGACACAAGGTTCATCTTCGTTCTTGATGAAACCAAACTGTTTGATCGCATCATCGAATCGAAGATTCCAGCTCCGAGAAGCTTGCTTTAGACCATAAATGGCCCTATGTAGCTTGCATACTCTGCCAGTATGCTGTGGATCTACAAAACCCTCAGGCTGTGTCATGTACACATCCTCGAGGAGGTTTCCATTCAGAAACGCTGTCTTGACATCCATCTGCCAGATCTCATAATCGTGGTATGCTGCAATAGCAAGCAAGATCCTAATGGACTTGAACATCGCGACTGGAGAAAAAGTTTCATCATAGTCAATACCATGAATTTGCTTGAAACCTTTAGCTACTAGTCTACCCTTATAGGTATGTACAAGTCCATCCATGTCAGTCTTTCTCTTAAAGACCCACTTACACCCAATGGGTTTGACCCCTTCAGGTGGATCAACCAAAGTCCATACTTGGTTGGTGTACATGGAATCCATCTCGGATCTCATGGCCTCTAGCCATTTCTCAGAATCTGGGCTCATCACAGCTTCCTGATAGGTGGTAGGCTCATTCTTAATGATCATAACGTCATCATGGTCAGGCAAGAGAAATGAATATCTCTCAGGCTGACGACGTACCCTATCAGACCTGCGAAGAGGTAGGTCTACCTGAACAGGTTGTTGTTCCATAACTTCTTGTGTAACAATCTCATCCACAACTTCTTGTGGTTCCTGTTCAGTATCCATCAAGGGCTCAGTGCTATGGTCGTTGTCTTGAACTTCTTCAAGATCAAACGAACTCCCACTAGTCTTTCTAGAAACAAAGTCCCTTTCTAGAAAGACCCCAGTCTTAGCAACAAACACTTTGTGCTGACTGGGAATGTAGAAGTAATATCCCTTAGTTTCCTTGGGATATCCCACGAAATAGCACTTATCGGACTTGGGTCCCAGTTTGTCTGAGACTTGACGTCTAACGTAAGCCTCACAACCCCAAACTCTCATGAAAGACATCTTGGGACTCCTCCCAGTCCATATCGTATATGGTGTCTTCATGACCGCCTTTGATGGAACACGGTTAAGTGTGAACGCTGCCGTGTCTAGAGCATATCCCCAAAAGGATATAGGAAGATCTGCGTGACTCATCATAGATCGTACCATATCTAATAAGGTACGATTCCTCCTTTCGGATACACCATTCCACTGTGGTGTCCCAGGAGGAGTGAGTTGAGATAGAATCCCACACTCAGCTAAATAGTCACGAAACTCATGGCTCAAGTATTCTCCACCTCGATCTGATCGAAGTATTTTAATACTCTTGCCGAGTTGGTTTTGTACTTCATTTCTGAATTCTTTGAACTTTTCAAAGGACTCGGACTTATGTGTCATCAAGTACACATAACCATATCTACTGAAATCATCAGTAAATGTGATGAAGTATCTAAAACCACCTCGAGCAACAACATTGAAAGGGCCACATACATCAGAATGTATGAGTCCTAACAAATCTGTTGCCCTCTCGCTATGCCACTAAAGGGAGTCTTAGTCATCTTGCCTAGAAGGCATGACTCGCATGTCTCATATGATTCAAAATCAAATGAATCCAGCAATCCATCCTTATGGAGCTGGGACAAGCGACTCTCATTTATGTGGCCTAAGCGACAGTGCCAGAGATAGGTTGGGTTCAACTCATTTGATCTCAACCTCTTGGTACTTATATTATAGATAGGGCGTTCTAAGTCAGGAATGTAGAGTCCGTTGATAAGATCTGCACTACAATAGAACATTTCATTTAAATAGACTGAACAACATTTGTTCTTAATTATAAATGAGAAGCCTTTCTTGTCTAGACAAGAAACAGAAATTATGTTCTTAGTAAGTGCAGGTACATAACAACAATCATCTAGTTCCAGTACAAGCCCAGAGGGCAGAGATAGAAAATAAGTT
This sequence comes from Boesenbergia rotunda, assembly GCA_024364735.1. NCBI lineage: Eukaryota > Viridiplantae > Streptophyta > Magnoliopsida > Zingiberales > Zingiberaceae > Boesenbergia > Boesenbergia rotunda. The sequence goes on along the minus strand of JAGFNQ010004113.1, from coordinate 510,829 downwards.
CCTACAGCAACAGCAGCAACTCGTGCTTCATTGCCTACTCGTAGGTCCACCTCGCCCTTTGCCAATGCCCTGCTATTTCTTAGCCCCTGCACATTGGTACAAATGTGAGAAGCACATCCAGTATCTAATACCCATGATGTAGAAATAGAAAGGTTGACTTCTATAACATATATACCTGAAGTAGAAGGCTCGCTTCTCTTCTTCTTAAGATCCTCCAGGTATACCTTGCAGTTCCGCTTCCAATGCCCTGCCTGCCCTTGATATAATTGCTTGAGGTGGTCAATCATATCGTAAGCATTCATGTTCTCATGTTGCTTCTGAAGCTCAGAGGACATGCAGCATAGCATTAGGCACGACACGTCTAACGCGTCGTCTTGATGCTTCTGATGAGCATCTCTAACGCTACGGATGGCTGAGGGTGGTGGTGCTTCAGGAACTGCTTGCTCTAGAACGTACAGCTTACGTTCCTGTTTGAGGACTATCCTCAAGTTCCTGTACCAGTCCAGGAAATTAGCTCCAGTGAGCTTGTCCTTCTCAAGGACAGATCGCAGAGAGAGAGTATTCGCGTTTGAAGACATGGCAATCTACAACAGATAAATGCAGAGAATAAATATCATATTCTAGTAATAAATCTAATTAGGCATTTAATTAAATGATGCTCCCACTAAATTATAGGAATTTTGGTGGAATCAAGTTATTGGAGTGGTCAAACCACACTACTAGATCCGTACCAATTTACTATAATTTATGTGGGACAAGATCGACATCATACTATGCCTTGAGTTAGCTTTGGCTAAATCGCCCAAGACTTAGTATGATCGGTAGATAACTAATTTATCAATTACATCTCTATGCAACTCTTGTTTATAGAATCAAGAATTAACATTTATGAATAATCTTGAGTTAGCTTTGGCTAAATCGCCCAAGACTATTGATAAATGCGATCTTGTCCTACCTTTCCAACTATTAGAATACGCCTATAGCTTTACTCGATCCAATTGAGTTAACTAGTTACTCAATCTGATTGAGCTCGATCTAACCCGAGCCGTGATAGGCGGGACCAAGGTTGTCCCTCCGCATCCTACCAAGATTAAATGCGTTGCTCTGCTTTGGCAGAATCGACAAGCGCATATGATCGAGGTAGTGATGGGTATCAGGACCCGGTAGGCGTTTACGAGTCGATTCGATTTTAGATCTAATCTAATCGAGGATGTGCATCACATCTAGGCATTTATGAAATCTAATTTAATCCTAAATGTGTATTAAGTGCACATCAAAATGTGGTTCCCACATTACTTGTGTATCTCATACACTTAAGTTTTTTTTTTTTTACTATTCTACATTATCATGCATCATATACATCACAAGCATAGCAATAATAAAATAAACTTAAGTGACTTGGTCATGGCCCTACTAAGACCCTCTCAAGCCAATGAGAGGATCCGATGGTCAACCTAGGTCTAGCGGCTTCTCCAAGCGCTTCCTCTTGACCGTCTTGGTGTTGTCGGCTAGTTCTCCCGAGTCCAAGTTCTCCGGAATTTCCGTCGTCTTCACTTTTGTACATTACAAATTTTTATACTCGAGTTACATTCGAGTCTAAATATGAAATACAACAGAAATAAAATATTAAAAGCCGACACGCAGGTCGCAAACACAATACAACACGCACATGTACAAAAACGGCGCGCAGGCCGTATTATGAATTACAACACAATTTTAATCTTATTAAAAATTGGGTTTTGGGCCATGACCATCACACTACTGTACATAATTCAAAATTATGTAATTTTACAGATTTTATATAATTTTTCTACTGATTTTTAGAATTTTTGAGTCACAACTCCGCGGCGGTCCCGGTAAGCGGGTTTCGGGCGTAATCGCGAGACAAGGCCCCTTGCGGGGTTAGGGGCAGCGCCCCTACTCGTGAAATAACCTTCACGAGTGTCTTCTTGCAATTATACAGTGCCTTTACCCGCTGTCCCAAAATCCATTTGGGCGAAACTTGCCGTTTCGGAGAAGTTTTTCTCGGTGGCAAAGTCTACAAGTGCTTCGCACTCGTCGCTTTGCCTCTACGAGGAAAAATACTCAAAAAATCCTAAAATTTAGAAAAAATTATAGAAGCATAAAATTATCTAAATTTTGTATCTAATACAAAAAAAAAATAAAAACCTTGCTCTGATACCACTGTAGGGTTTTTCGGGCCGCGAAAACCGCTTTTTCGCGTCGCGGAAACCCCGAAAGCCCCAATAGAAAGGATCCGAGCGAAGAAAACCATTTCAAAAATTTACGAGTGCTCGTTTACATGCTTCAAAACCGATCTACGACCTAGATCTATTAGAGAAGAGAAAAACTACCTTCGATGCGTGCCCCGCAATTCCCGCTCGCTCCTCGGTTGGTGTCGGATCTCAAGGATGCAAAGTAGCAACCCTCTAGAAGTATCCACACAAGCAAGAGAGTGGAGAGGAGAGCCCAAAAGTGTGCTAGCACTTGATTGGGTCTCGGCAAGATGAGAGGAGAGGGAGAGCCAAAACCAAAAACCTCATTAGGAGAAGAATCAATCACACACAAGAAAAACTCATTTTGTGTGTATAAGTGGCAGGCCACTTAATGGCCATTATTGGTCATTAAGTGGCCGGCCACCACCTTCCATAACCCCCTTATTTGAATTCAAAATTCAAATGGGGAGGTTACTTAGCCTTGATGATGATGTCAAGTCATCACTTGGTCAAGTCAAGGTGATGTGGCTTGAGTCAAGTCAAACTTGCCTCTTATGGACTTTCCATATTTAGCCAAAGTCAAACTTTGACTTCATTATTCTCCCATGATTAGATTCATCCAACACTTGGATCAAACTCGAGTCCAACTCAAGTTGTCTAATTTGAGTCAAGTCAAACTTGTCTTTTATGGACTTTCCATATTTAGCCAAAGTCAAACTTTGACTTCATTATTCTCCCATGATTAGATTCATCCAACACTTGGATCAAACTCGAGTCTAACTCAAGTTGTCTAATTTGAGTCAAGTCAAACTTGCCTTTTATGGACTTTCCATATTTAGCCAAAGTCAAACTTTGACTTCATTACTCTCGGTCCATCATATGGACTTATTCTCCATCTATTGCTCTATGTGTGTGACCCTATAGGTTCTTGTAACGTTGGCAATGCCCTTAAACCTATTTAAGGACATAAGCAATGAGAGGTATCTAGCAACACATCATTGCTACCCAAGTTACAAGAATGTCGAGATCCAACATCACCATTGTGACTAATAATTGTGACCATCACAATATGTGACAATGTCCTTCTATCCTCGATATCTAGATTGATCTTCTATGAAGCATAGACCGTGTCATCCTCCAATCAATCTATGTGTCTTGAACTCCAAGTAGACTCACTATAATCAAATAAGCTCAATATCTCATATTGCCTTATTTGGGCATGGCCATGCACTTAGTGATCTCACTCTATCAAGACTATGATATCTCTCCCGTCATATAGGAGGGATAGATCCCATCTACATCACTCACATCCCTCCGCATAATTTGTTACATACCCAGTAATCGCCTTTATAGTCCACCCAGTTACGGGTGACGTTTGACGAAACCAAAGTACATAACTCCTTATGTAGGGAACTATGGTGACTTCAGGTCTAAGGACTAATAGTCATACTAATAGTCACATGAGAAAGTATATGATACTCATATAACGATCCATGATACTTTCTCATGGCGGGCCATTCAGTATACATTCCCTAATGTATACCCATGTGTCAACTTGATATCTCATATCCATGACTTGTGAGATCAAGTCATCATATTGACCTACATGCTAGTCTCTATGCATTAACATTGTCCTTGAATGTTAATACTTGACTAGGAATAATTAAAAGTAGTGTTCTCTATATCATCTCACTATCGATTCAACTAATCGATTGATATAGATAAGAACCTTCTACTCAAGGACGATATTATAGTAAGTTATTTGGCACCAATACACATAAGTATAATAACCATAAGAAATGCCTTTATATATAAGAAATATATATACAAGAATATGATACAATGAGTCCAAAAAGTAATCATCATATGATTGGCTCTAGGGCTCTCACTAACACTACCTGCAGATCTGGTCATACAACAAATATAAATCGCAGCAAATCTATACAGAAAAATGAAACAAGTAAAATAGATCACAAGATATGGAAATAAGCACACAAGCTAAATCAAACAAACTCAATTAGTGGTCCCCGACAACGGCGCCAAAAATTTGATGTGGCCCACAACAGGTGTCACAAATGAGCCTCAAATTTAGATATTTATAAACTGAAAACCCTTGGCTAACAAAGTTAAATGTAGAATAGTGGCCTCAAGTCGTATTTTTTCCAAGGACTAGTTGTGGTTGTTTGAATCAAGTTTGAAATTATTTGTCGTCAAAAGTTTGGGTTTCCAAACTGAAATGGGTGTTTTGTTTTGCAATGAGGAATGAAATAGCAGCAAGAGAAACTAAGTGAGCTTAGCTAAGCAAGGTATGAATTAAGAAATTGCACCCTAAACTTAACCCTACTTGAAAACTAGCAATTCACCCTTGAAATTAATAGATTGAAATTCAATATTGAAATTAAGTGCAAGGAAGATATAACTAAGCAAACAAAATTAAACTCAAGTTATTTCTTAACTATTGGCAGGATTGTAAAGTCTAGAAAAGAAATGCTTAAGAAACAAGACTAATCTGCAGTTTAGATTGCCTGATCGGTCAACAGACCGATCAGATACACTCTTGATCGATCGACAGACCGATCAGATGATGTCTGGATCGATCAAATAGACCGATCAGTGTCTGAAAGCGAGCTGATACAGAGAAAGAAATTGCATAAATGAATTCAGATTCGAAATCTAAACTACAGGTTGAATTCTTTACTAGATCCCCTTCTTATCATCACACAAGAGTCTGTTGGTGCAGGCAGCACCTAAGTCAAACCTGGGTTTTGATAATGGCATAGGGTTCAGAAGTTAAGATGTTATTGTGTTCTAACTTGTTCACTGAGTGTGTAGGAAGAAGTCCTAGGTACACTAGGCAAGAAGTCCTAGCAAAGGGCTGGGCAAAGAAGTCCTGGTCAAGGACTGGGCAAGAAGACCTGACCGGAAGTCGGGCAAAGAAGTCCTGTCGAGGACTGGGCACGAAGTCCTGGCAAGGGGTGGGCACCGAACACCTGACCGGATGTTGGGCACGAAGACCTGGTCAGGTGGATCAGGCAAAAGTCCAATCGGAGGAGCCGGTTGGCAAAAGATAAACTCTTCTGAGAGGAGTAGGTGAGGACGCGTTCCCCGTCGAGGGAACAATAGGCGTCTGTTCGACCTAGGGCACCATTTGGGAGATCTGAAGTCAGAACCAAGACAGCTACGACTTAAATTATTGCTTATTATGTTTTTGGGAGTAACCTTAGTTGCTGGGTCAAAGGACTAATCGTCTGCAAGTGTAGGTGCTTCACTGGGCCTAGGTGCCCGAATGGAGTCAGGCGCCCAAATGGGCTCAGGCGCCTGTAAGGATACGGGCACCCAAGAGTGAAGGCAAAACCAAAAACATAGCTGCGAAACCACTGAACCAAGGCGGATCAGGCACCCGGGAGGTCACGGGCGCCCCCATCAGCTCAGGCGCCCAAGTGGGTAGGATCAGCACTGACCGAGCCTGCGGATAAGGATTCGCAGATCGGAGGGCACGTGTCAGGCGCCCCCAACCTATCAGGCGCCCGATTGAGCACTATAAAAGGGGCTCGACCCCAAGGCTTCAACAACATAATTTCTCAACGCTCCAAAGCTTTTCGTTCAAGCGCTACGCCCCGGTAAAGTCCGTCTTCAAGATCTCAGCACCGACGATGACCCTCTGCACCGAAATACGATCTACATTGGGCGTCGATAACGAAAAGTGTAGCATTTCAATTTTCTAAATACTGTTGTACTGAAAATTGTAAACCCTATTTTGCGCGATTATAGTATTGCCCAAAGTTAACGGTCAAGGACCGTGGGCCTTGGAGTAGGAGCCGACCGCGACTCCGAACCAAGTAAAAATCTACTTGTGTTCCTATGTGCATTTAAATATTTTCGCTGCGTATTTGCTCTTTATTCTATCCGAAAAGTTTTAACGATATTCACCCCCCCTCTATCGTTTTTCTCGATCTAACAAGTGGTATCAGAGCGGGTGGCTCAAATTTGGTGCAACCACCAATTTGAGAGTTTTTCATATTTTATGAAAATTTTAATTTCTTTTTCTTTCGAATTTTTCTCGTTGATCGAGGTTGGTGCAACACCACTCAATTACTTTTTCTCAATTATTTTATTCCCGCACTACTAATCCAAGACCAAGTCTTGGGATAAGAATTTTTTTGTTTTTGTCATTTCAAAAATTTTAAATGGCTATTCAAGAGGGTTTCAGCACAGCCAGACCACCACTCTTCAGTGGAGAAGACTTCTCCTACTGGAAGAGTCGGATGGAAGTCCACCTGAAAACTCAGGTGGATATGTGGATCATAATCCAATCTGATTTGGAAATCCCCAAGAATGCTGAAGGAGTGGCACAACATTACACAGAATGGGACACCTCGCTGAAGAAGAAGATCGAGGCTGATGCAAAGGCAACCCAGACACTCCAATGCGGATTAACCAAAGAAGAACTGAACCGGGTGGGACCCTTCAACAGTGCGAAGGAACTCTGGAGCAAGTTGATTGCATTGCACGAAGGTACTTCCGACACCAGAATCAGCAAAAGGGACCTACTACTGAACAAATTGTACACAATCAAAATTAACGGAGGCGAGTCAGCAGCCCAACTCCACGCCAGGATCCAGGAGCTAATGAACGACCTACACACAATCGGTTACAAGGTAGAAAATGGTGACCTTATCAGGTATACCCTAAACGCCTTCCCAAGAAATACTTTGTAGGCATCTATGGTAGATGCTTACAAAGTTTCTAGGGACCTTTCCAAAATTAAATTAGACGAATTATTTTCTGAACTAGAATTACATAAGCAAACTAACTACACTTTAGCCGAGAAAGGTATTGCTTTTCTTGCAGGAAAAACCCAAGGAAAGGTGGCCAAGAAAAAGCCTCAACCTGCACCCGAGTCAGACACAGACTCAGAAGAAAGCGAAGGGGATCGACCCAAGCTGGTTCAGCTAGCCCGAGACTACTACAAGGAGCTGAAGCATCAGACCAACAGAAGAAAAGCCAGCTGAAAGAAGGAAGATCCAGCTGAACCTTCAACATCTAAGACCAAATCAAACGTAACATGCTATGAATGCAACAAGAAGGGACACTACAAATCGGAGTGCCATAATCTGAAAGAAGCCAAGAAGACTCGAAGGAAGAAGGTCCTTCAAGCCACATGGGACGAGTCTTCCTTCGAAGAAGAAGAGGAGGCCTCACAATCTAACCTGCTCGCCTTGACTGTTTCGGAAGACATCGACACCGGATCAGAATCGGAGCCGAAGGACGAAAAGCTCACAATTTCGGAGGATGACAAAATAACTGTAAGTGGTTATTCTAAAGTTGAATTAGCAGAATTAATTGCTTACTTATCTAGTAACTTGGCAAAAGACAAAATCCAAGTCGAGTCCCTCCGACAGGAAGTAAAACTCCTGAAAGTGGGAGCTGACTCCAGATCTTTGACTGAGAAGGTTCAAGAAGGAACCTCTGCTCAAGTTGAAAAGCTTGAGAAAGAGAACTCCTCCTTGAAAACTCAAGTCAAGGACCTTAGAGCAGCTTTAGAACGATTAACTTCGGGTTCCAAGGGTCTTGACATGATCCTTGGAAAACAGAAGTCTGTTCTAAATCGATCCGGGTTAGGGTATCGAACCAAGTCTAGACAAAGGTCATACTATGCTGTATTGAACCAATCTAGGCCCAAAGTTCAAGCATGGGTACCCAAACTTTGCTTGAACAGCCAAGCTGGACCAAACCAGTATTGGATCCCCAAGGACAAGATTCATATCTTGCCTAATCATTACCGTGGCTTTAGTCCAGGGGGAGCCAACTTAAAAACAATTTTTATAGTTAGATAAATTCTTTTCTTATTTTAAAATTGCATGCTTGCTTGTTTATTTATTTTCTGCAATTTACCATGCTTAGACCTAGGACTGGTTAGACTAAGCACTAAAACGATTAACTGAAATTTGAACAACATATTATTGGGTGGAGGTGAGATGATAGTACGTTAGGGAAGTCATTTTGGCAGAACTAGCCGAAGCTACCGATCCAAGACCCAAACTAGTTAGACCAAAATCTTTCAAGGAGTAACTTGAAGATGGATTTTTAATAAAAGGCTTTGTCAAGGAAAGAGTTGATGATCCAATAAGGCTACGACCAAAGAAGGTCTAGTGCCTCGCCAAGACCTGGAAGCCAATTATTGAAAACCAAATTCACTTTACTATTATCAGATTTGAATCTAACACAGATTTCAATTAATCTTAGATTCAACCATCTTTTCAAAAATAAAATTAAAGCATAATTAATTGTTTTTAAAATTAATTTAACTTTTCAAAATTAATCATGGTTTTTCAAAATAAAATTCTTACTTCTATTAAAACCTATCTCACAAATCCCATAAGGTTAACATGATTGATAACTCTAGATTGGGTGAGACAGACTAGGTTGTGAAAATCAATTTAGGCTATCCTTAATTCTAATTGGATCCAAATCAACAAATTCTTTATGTGTAGGAACATAAAGATTTGGACCAATGGATGTTAGATAGCGGATGCTCCAGACACATGACTAGAGACAAATTAAAATTCACCAAACTCAAGTTCAAGAACTTAGGCTCAGTAGTATTTGGCAACAATGCTACACTCAAAGTCATTGGGTCAGGTAACATTGAACTCAAATCTGATTTTGTAATTAAAAAGGTACTCTTGGTTGAGATCTTTAAGTTTAATTTGCTTAGTATAAGTCAATTATGTGATACTGGCTATGTAGTTACCTTTACCAACTCTGACTGCCTGATTAGAAATTTGCAAGACTCAGAAGTCATACTTAAGGGCACTAGGAGAAATAACGTTTACACTATAAACCTACCCGTAGAACCTAAATGCTTCTTAACTCAGTTTGAAGAATCAAACCTCTGGCATAGGAGATTAGGTCACACTAATCTAAGATTAATTTCAAAAATCACCCAACTTGGTTTAATTAAAAAAATACAAAAAATTAAGAACCATGAAAACATAATATGTGAATCATGCAACCAAGGTAAACAAACCAGGTCTAGTGACAAACAAATTCAATCAGACCTAACTCAAACCACACTTGAGCTCCTGCACCTTGACCTATTTGATTCACATGGAGCCAAGTCAATAAGAGGAAACCGGTACTGCTTAGTAATTATAGATGATTACTCTAGGTTTACTTGGGTAAGGTTTCTAAAGACTAAGGATGAAACCCTAAACCTGTTTATTGATTTTTGTAAGATAGTTGAAAATCAAAATGATACCAAAATCAAAAGACTTAAGAGTGATCACTGGGGAGAGTTTGAGAATCAAAGGTTTGAGGAATTTTGTAGAATAAACCGGTATATTCATGAATTCTCATGTCCTAGAACCCCCCAGCAAAATGGGATAGTAGAACGAAAAAATAGAACCCTACAGGAAGCCGCTAGGACTATGCTCAATGAATTCAACCTAGCTGACCAATTTTGGGCAGAAACAATTAGTACGGTTTGCTATATCCAAAATAGGGTCCTAATCAACAAACGACATAATAAAACTCCCTATGAATTATATTATCATAGACTTCCAAACCTACACTACCTAAGGGTCTTTGGGTGCAAAGTCCATATTCTAAACACCAAGGACTACCTAGGTAAATTCCAGTCTAAGTCAATCCCTGAAATATTTTTAGGATATTCAACAATAAGTAGGGCCTATAGGATGTACAATAAACAAACTAACAAAATTGAAGAAACAACAAATATAATATTTGATGAGGAAACTAATTCAAAATCTAATGATCCAAATCTAAATCCATCAAATACTGATCATGAAGATAATGAACAAATTATTGAACCATCAATTGAACCACTAGTTGAACCTCTAAAAGAACTAACTATTGAAGCAACTACTGAGTCAATTGAACCAATAATTGAATCAACCCAAGCAATTGAACCGAATACTGAACCGAACCGTCCAGCCAGACCAGAGGCTGAACCAAGTAATAGAAGAACTAAGAAACCCAGACTCAGTCACTCAACTGATCAAATTGTGGGTGATCCAACCTTAGGAGTCAGAACTAGGTCTTCCTATAGAAATGTTAGTTAGATTGCACTGATTTCAAAAATTAAACCTAAGACTATAGAGGAAGCCTTACTTGATCATGATTGGATCATAGCAATGCAAGAGGAGTTAGCCCAATTTGAAAGGAACCAAGTCTGGGAACTAGTACCTAAACCTGAGGGCAAATTCATTATTGACACTAAGTGGGTGTTTAGGAATAAGCTAAATAACCAAGGGGAAATAGTTAGAAATAAAGCCCGCTTAGTAGCTAAAGGGTTCAGTCAAGTCGAAGGGTTAGACTATGACGAAACCTATGCCCCAGTAGCCAGACTTGAGTCTATTAGAATGTTGCTAGCCTTTGCAGCCCATAAAGGATTTAAACTCTACCAAATGGATGTAAAGTCAGCCTTTCTGAATGGGTTTATTAGAGAAGAAGTCTATGTAGGACAACCCCCCAGTTTTGAGGACTTAGAAAAACCTGACTACGTTTACAAACTCAATAAGGCACTGTATGGACTAAAACAAGCACCTAGGGCATGGTATGAACGTCTATCGACCTACCTCATTTCTAAGGAATTTAACCAAGGACAAATTGACTCAACTCTTTTTGTTAAAACCTTAGAAAAAGACATCTTTATTGCCCAAATCTATGTTGACGATATAATTTTTGGATCCACCAACTCAAATTTCTTAAAAGAATTTGTAAAAATAATGGAAAACGAATTTGAAATGAGCTTAGTTGGTGAGCTCAACTTCTTTCTAGGATTACAAATTAAGCAAACTAGGGATGAAAATTATGTCCATCAATCCAAATATGCTAAGGAGTTAATAAAGAAATTTAAAATGGATAACTCCAAAAGCATAAGTGCCCCTATGGCCACAAATGTAAAAATAGATAGTGACCCTGATGGTAAACCTGTAGACCTTAAACTATATCGAAGTATGATTGGTAGTCTACTTTACCTTACAGCCAGCAGACCTGATATCCTTTTCGTTGTAGGAATATGTGCTAGATACCAAACCTGTGCTAAGGAAACACACTTAACAGCCCTAAAAAGAATACTTAGGTACATTAAGGGCACCCTCAATGTAGGGATTTGGTATCCTAGGACCTCAACTTTTGACCTGTCAGGATACTCTGATTCTGACTATGCTGGATGCAAACTAGATAGAAAGAGTATAAGTGGAAGCTGCAACTTTTAGGAAATACTCTAGTCAGTTGGTGCAGCAGAAAGCAACACTGCGTAGCTCTATCCACAACCGAAGCTGAATATGTTGCTTTAGGAGAGTGTGTAGCACAACTCTTATGGATGATGCACACTCTTAAGGACTTCCAGCTTGATTACACCCAAACCCAAGTCTACATTGATAATATAAGTTCAATTAATCTGACTAAGAACAAAACATATAGAGGTTAAACATCACTTCGTAAGAGATCATGTTGCCAGGGGTGAGATAGTCCTTAAGCATGTAGACTCAAAATCTAACTTAGCTGACATCTTCACCAAACCCTAACCTGAGTCTGAGTTCAGCTCACTAAGAAGGCAGTCAGGGTTATGCTTGATAGAATAGGACTGCTCTACTTATGCTTCATTTCAAAAACTATTTCATTTCTTATTTAATTTGAAAAATCATTTTTTATGTTTATTATTTTTTATTTAAAATGATTTTCTGACTTAGTTTTTTTTCAAAACTTACCCCCTTCAAAACCAGGGCTTTTTCGCAAATGGACTTAGCCTAAGCCCTAACCCTAGAACTGAATGCACCTATAGATCTAGAAGCCAGCATCTCACAAGCACTTTAGGGTACTTTTGATTGATAACCTAAACTGGGTTGAGATGCTTAGGTCTATGCCTTGATTCAAGATGCTTTAAGTCAGTGCATCTATAGTAATTGGGGCGATAAATACCAATTAAACAGTAATCAGGTTAAGTGTCAAGCTTAGAAAATCTAACTTGATCAGATCACTTAACTTGACTAACCCTAGCAAAAGCTACTATTTATAACAGTTAGTAAGTAGCTAACTAGGTTAGACAGGACCCGAAAGAGAAAATTTAAATTGATTTGGTCCAGTTTATACTTAGAATTGGTTCGGTACAGTACCTTACTTTTATTACTCAGTTTTTTTGCTATATTTTTTTTTGATATATGGTAAAGGGGGAGAGATTGGAAAGGAGAGAAAAGAAGGTTTTAAAATTTAATTTTTTTCAAATTTAATTTTTTTTTCAAAACTTTTATCTCCTTTTTCAAAAAGTAAAGTAATTCAAAATCACTTTAGAAAATTTTCTAAGTGTTATAAATTCAAAATTTTGCTTGAAAATTTTTCTAAGTACTATTAAAACTGCTTAAAAATTTTCTAAGTGTTAAAACTTCAAAAGCAGTTTAGGAAATTTTCTTTTAAGTACTTACCTCAAATTGTTTTGAAAATTCTTTTAAGTACTTAACTCAAAATTGTTTTCAAAATATTCTAAGTACCTACTCTAAATTTTTCTAGTGCAAAATTTTCTAAGTGTTAATTTCAAAATTTTCTTGAAAATTTTCGAAGTGCTAAAGCTAAATGTGTTGAAAAATTTTCTAAATGCCCAACTCAAAATATTTTTGGTAAATTTTTCTAACATAAAAATCCCGTTTTGAAAATTTTCTAAGTATTGAAAACCTGAAAAACTTTTCAATTTTAGAAACAAAGACTTAGAAACTTTTTCAAAAACCCCACGAATGTTTGAAAAACTCAAGGGGAGATTTCTTCTAGGGGGAGGAAATTGAAACCGGTACTTTACCTTTTTGTTTAACTTAACTTTTTGAATCGGGTTGCCATAAATCAAAAAGGGGGAGATTGTTGGTGCAGACAGCACTTAAGTCAAACCTGGGTTTTGATAATGGTAAAGGGTTCAGAAGTTAAGATGTTATTGTGTTCTAACTTGTTCACTGAGTGTGCAGGAAGAAGTCCTAGGTACACTAGGCAAGAAGTCCTGGCAAAGGGCTGGGAAAAGAAGTCCTGGTCAAGGACTGGGCAAGAAGACCTGGCCGGAAGTCGGGCAAAGAAGTCCTGGTCGAGGACTGGGAACGAAGTCCTGGCAAGGGGCTGGGCACCGAAGACCTGACCGGAAGTTGGGTACGAAGACCTGGTCAGGTGGATTGGGCAAAAGTCCAACTGGAGGATCCGGTTGGCAAAAGGTAAACTCTCCTGAGAGGAGTAGGTGAGGACGTGTTCCCCGTCGAGGGAACAGTAGGCGTCGGTTCGACCTAGGGCTCCATTTGGGAAACTCGAAGTTAGAACCAAGACAGCTACGACTGTAATTATTGCTTATTATGTTTTTGGGAGTAACCTTAGTTGCAGGGTCGAAGGATTGATCGTTTGCAAGTGAAGGTGCTTCACTGGGCCTAGGCGCCCGAATGCGCTCAGGCGCCTGTAAGGATACGGGCGCCCAAGAGTGAAGGTAAAACCAAAAACATAGCTGCGAAGCCACTAAACCAAGGCGGATCAGGCACCCGGGAGGTCACAGGCGCCCCCATCAGCTTAGGCGCCCAAGTGGGGAGGATAAGCGTTGACCGACCCCGTGGATAAGGATTCGCAGATCGGAGGGCACGTGTCGGGCGCCCCCAACCTATCAGGCGCCCGATTGAGCACTATAAAAGGGGCTCGACCCCAAGGATTCAACAACATAATTTCTCAACGCTCCAAAGATTTTCGTTCAAACGCTACGCCCCGGCAAACTCCGTCTTCGAGATCTCAGCGCCGACGACGACCCTCTGCACCAAAATACGATCTACATCAGGCGTCGGTAACGAAAAGTGTTGCATTTCAATTTTCTAAATACTGTTGTACTGAAAATTGTAAACCCTATTTTGTGCGATTATAGTGTTGCCCAAAGTAAACGGTCAAGGATCGTGTGCCTTGGAGTAGGAGCCGACCACGACTCCGAACCAAGTAAAAATCTACTAATGTTCCTGTGTGCATTTAATTATTTCCGCTGCGTATTCGCTCTTTATTCTATCCGAAATGTTTTAACAATATTCACCCCCCCCCCTATCATTTTTCTCGATCCAACAGAGTCAACCTAGGAACCCCCTAGCTCAAAATCGATAGATTCAACTCCCGCGATCAGGTTGCGTTGGTTGAGGTGCGACTGAACTCTTCTCCGGATCTCCTCCTTCTTGATGAATCGCCTTATGATTGTGATTCAGAAACTCATCAGATCTCTTCAAAGAACCCCTCTGAAGACTCTGTACACTCTGATTGAATTAAGGTGCTCAATCGAGAGTGATCGGTCGAAGCAAAATCCGGCAAGACCCTCTCCAGAATTTGGCAGCAACGGAATTGACGCAACCTTCTCGTGAAGCTGATCCTTCGATTTGAGATCTAGAATTTCCTTCAATCTGCAGTGGTCGCGCATCTCAACGGAGAAGAAAAGCGATGAACTGAGAAGAAGACTGGAATCGCGACGACGAGCTCAGCGGAGGGGAAATCGGTTTTAACTGATCATTTTTGAATTTCGACGGCTGTGATCGTTCCGGCCTCATCCGACGGTCAGATCTCTTCATATCTGAACCAAACCTTCTAGATCTTGATCAGGGGTCAGGATCTGCTCCTCCTCAGCTCGGATCATACGGATCTGCAATGGAAGGCTCAGATTGCTCTGATCTTTGAATGGACAGTTTAGGCTCCTCTTAAGCTCGATCCAACGACTGGATGACCTCTAATTGGGACCAAATTTTCAGATCTTAATCTGTGGTATAGATTAACTCTAACTTGAACTCTGATTGGTCAGCAGATGATAAATGGCTCAGATCTAGCCGTTTCTTGATCGGACGACCCACATTGATCCACCTCTTGATCCCTTTGATCAATGCCAAGTAGGAGCTCAAGTCTGATCCAATCTGATCTAGGTCCATGGTCAATTGAAACCTACAAAATTAGATTCAAAATTAATGCCAAAATATCTCAAATATAAAAAGAATTGTATCCAAAGACAAAATAGAAAGATTTCATGAATCCTAATGTAAATGCAAACTTAAGCATATGAAAATGGATCAAAACATGGATTTAAGAGCCTAATTGGAGTAACAAAATGATAGTTATCAAACCCCCCAACAAAATGGGATAGTAGAAAGAAAGAATAGAACCCTTCAAGAAGCCGCTAGGACCATGCTCAATGAATTCAACCTAGCTAACCAATTTGGGCAGAAGCAATAAGTACGGCTTGCTATATCCAAAATAGGGTCCTAATTAACAAAAGACACAATAAAACTCCCTATGAAATATATTACCATAGACTGTCAAACCTACATTACCTAAGGGTCTTCGGATGCAAAGTACCTATCCTAAACACCAAGGACTATCTAGGTAAATTTCAGTCTAAGTCAACTCCAGGAGTCATCTTAGGATACTCAACAACTAGTAGAGCCTATAGGGTTTACAATAAACAAACTAATAAAATTGAAGAAACAACTAACTTAATCTTTGATGAGGAGACTAATCCTAAATCTTATAACCAAAACCTGAACCAATCAAATATAGATCAGGAAGATAATGAACAAATTATTGAACCATCAATTGAACCACTAGTTGAACCTCTAAAGGAACGAACTCTTGAACCAACTACTACATCAACTGAACCAATAATTGAACCAACCTAAGTAGTTGAACGAAATACTGAACCAAACCGTCCAGCCAGACCTAAGGCTGAACCAAGTTCTAGAAGAACAAAGAAACCCAGACTCAATCACCCTTCGGATCAAATCGTGGGTGATCCAACCTTAGGAGTCAGAACTAGGTCTTCCTATAGAAATCTTAGTCAAATAGCACTAATATCAAAAATTGAACCTAAGACTATAGAGGAAGCCCTACCTGATCCTGATTGGATCATAGCCATGCAAGAGGAGTTAGCCCAATTCAAAAGAAACCAAGTCTGGGAACTAGTACCTAAACCTGAGGGCAAATCTATTATAGATACTAAGTGGGTATTTAGGAATAAACTAAATGACCATGGGGAAATAGTTAGAAATAAAGCTCGCTTAGTAGCTAAAGGGTTCAGTCAAGTCGAAGGACTAGACTATGATGAAACATATGCCCTAGTAGCCAGACTTGAGTCTATTAGAATGCTGTTAGCATTTGCAGCCTATCACTACTAGAATTTTTGCATTCAACAACATATAATCGACAACGGTTTTTTGATAAAGTGTTGTCTTATGTCAATTTAACAACAGTTTTAGTATTAACCGTTGTTGTTGTTGGTCTGTATACGTAAAAAGACAACAGTAATAACAAAATGTTGTCGTATGTATACTCAACGACAACAGTTATAAAATAACTGTTGTCTATAGGCGGGATTTACAACAACTGATGTGATAAACTGTTGTCTATTATGACAATAGACAACAGTTATATTAAACTGTTGTTGTTGTATTGTTGTGCTGTTCAAGCAATAAACAAAATCAACGGTGGATATCCAACTGCAAAAAAAACCCCTCCTCACACAAACCCCTCGCAGCCACGAGTCGACGCCTCTCCCCCTTCTTCATCGCCCGAGTCCAAGGAAGCCCCGAGAGCTACCATTTCGGCTAAGATGGAACACCTGCGGCCCCTCATCTTCGTCTCTGTCCCGCAGATTCGGCAGTACCGAGCCACCCGTGTCCCTGGCGGAGGCGCCGCCACGCCTGCTGCCTCCCGCCTCTGCGAGAAAGAAACCCTAGTCCTCGATGTGGATTCTGTGTCCGTGAAGGAGTGCGAATCGGATGAAGAGCTCCTGGCCGCTGTTCGCCTGAGGATCCGCACCTTCTACGATGAGTTTTACAAGTCATCCGGCGGCGAGGTGAGCAATGCGTTCTTTCCTTCGATCTATTTCCTAGTGGTCGTTCCCTATTCGTTTTTTTTTCACTAAGAAAAAGGTTTGATTGGGCAATGAGGTCCCTATAGTGTTGATGCTATCTATTGGTTTTCAAGTTCTATTAGGATCAGGTTCGGCATCTGGAAGAAAGGGAGTTCCAAGCATTGAAAGACCGCATTGATGGTAAAAGAATAGGGTTTAAAAGAGCTGCTTGCATAAATGCCACTCTTCCATTATCACCATCCTTAAGACAAGCTGATGAACTTTATTCTGCTTGTAAGGTATGAAGATCATTCGGTGAACATGAATTGCTATAAGTGCAGTGAGCTAATTCTTATATATGTTCTATAAAATCAACTTCAATATCTTTAATGTTACACTGGTGGCTATAAATCAATGGTTCAATGTATTCATAAAAGGTGAATCTTCAATGTGCTAATCACGCTTCAACTTTGCTCATATGAAATCCATTCATGATTGAGACTCTTTTTCTTGAAATGTCGAGGACTGTTGCTTGATGGAATTATATGTTTGAAACATCATAATGACTATGTGGGTAAGAACCTCAACTTCCCAACAACCTACATTTCAGGATGACTTACATGCCACTTCAATTAGATATATCTTAGACGGAATTTCCTAAGTTAAGCCTGATGTTCACAAAAAACAATGCTTTGATGTGACTTATTATATTAGCTGATTTTCTTCTCTTGAAGTTCGTCTTTCATACTTGTGCAAAATGGGAATACTTGCAATTGCATGGCCAATTGATGAAATTGCTAGGGATAACTAAGCTGCAATATAAAATGGTTTTACCTTTTATACATTTTAAATATTTAATTCTTGCATAACCCAAAAAAGCTCTAATGAAAAGGTGATTATTTATTTGGTTATACTCAAGATTTCCCTTCTTGTATAGATAGATTAAATTTCGTATTCAAGGACCGTACTAGTTTCTGAAGACATTAAAGGTGTTGGTATTTTGTCTTTTAAGGTTTCTGTTCCATTGATTTCATTACTTGGTCTCTTGTCAGTTATTCTCCTGAAATATTGATTTATGTTTTTTTCCTAGAAATCAAAAAGCTTTTGTTATTTCTTCTTTCTTTGTAATGTATAAAAACACAGGATTATAATTTTTATTTAAATTTATAAGGTCACAGGACTTTTTTTATATAAATATGCAGTTTTCTCAAAATGGAGAAGAAAGAATAGTTGTGGCAACTCTAGATGTCAACCAATGTATCAAATTGGCTGATGAATTGACAGGAAAGCGTCCTAAGGTATATTCTGCTCAAAGCATATTTGGATTATACCTTCACTAAGGGTTTTAGATGCTCTTGTCTTTTATTACACAATGTGCATGAATAAGAGGTTTTCCTTTTCTCTAGCTATTTTTAAAAAATATTTTTCCAGTCTCAATTAGACTCTCGAAATTTCTTCACCATTTTCATTAATCTACATTCACGTGATTTAAGATGGATAGAAACATATTTTTACCCCCTATGAATAACAAATTTAAGTTGTTAACTTTGGTTTACAACTATCGGATGTTGTTCGACCATTTATTGCACAAACAAGAACTCATTTCACTGCTTTTCTTGGTCCACATTACTTCAAAAGAAGGTTTAATTTAAGCTCTACTATTTCTATTATGTTCTGTTGTCCAACTGCCATGGATTCTCTCTTGAAATGAGACAACATATTATACATTAAAGATCGTTCTTCCTTTTTTTCCCAAAATTTAATCAATCCTCTCTTCCATTGCTGCTGTTATTGTATTTATACATGTTGATATTATTGATTTTTTTTTGTCTTAGTCATGATTGCATCCAAGGGCAACATTAATTTGCTGCCAAATGAAAACATGAACAGGTCCCGGGAGCTAGTCTGACGAGGGCATATCTAAGTAATGTGTGTGTTGCCAGTGAGCTGCAAAGAAATGGCTTGGGATATGCAATAGTTACCAAATCTAAAATAGTTGCCTACTCTTGGGGTAAATTTTCCTTGTGTTGGTTTCAATAATTCAATTCACCCTACGCTGCATCATTTCACTTGACAATAGATCTATTGAAAATAAGGAAATTTCTATTTAATGGCGGAGTAAGTATAAATATTTATTGTGTTTTGTAAAACGTACCAAGGATAATTTGCATTCCCCAATCCCATAAATTTAGATTCCTTTCAAGTTTAGTTTCATGTTTCATTGTGTTTTTTAGTTTGCTTCAGGTGCTCCGTCATCCATCACGAGGTTGCTACTTTGCCATCTAGAAACATTAATTATTAGTTGGCCTAATAAATCCAGCACAATTTGAAATTAATTTTGAGAGAGGTGCTGGGTGCTTTTAGTTTGATGCATTTAGTGCTTGCCTTGCATGACTTGGATATTCATCTTTCAGGAAATTTGCTTTGGTCGTTAATCAGTTCACATAGGTTAATCGACGAAAATATTCTGAGTGGCAATTTCACTAGTCACTTTTGAAGAAGCATATATCCAGAAAGCATCTGTTATTTTGAGGTTTATAGAATTCTTCTTGCTACCATGGATTTCTTTCATGCCTTTGGTCCCAGTCAGAAATCTGAACCACGACTTGAAATTTCTCCTATTCAACTAGAGAGAATGTGACTTATGTGACACCAATTTGATAAAATCGAAATTATTAGGATTTTTCAGAATACTTGTTAGCTATTATCAATGACATAAAGTGAAACAGTGTTATATGTCTTTGTCATTTCATAATTTTCTTAAAAATGGAATCATGCTAAATCCACAATACACAGATGTACCTTGTGGTTTGTTCGCTTTATTCTCTCTGTAGCCATAACTCAACGAGAACGCCATATATTTTCACCTTACTCGTTCTTGATTTTATTGCATCTCGAAATTTACTTACCGAAATTCGTACTATGTTTTCAGGCATAAATGATCTTTATGTTCATGTTGTCGTTGACAATGAAGCGGCAAAGAATTTGTACAGAAAGCATGGTTTTGTTTATGAAAACGAAGAGCCTACATGGCAAGCTAGATTTCTTGGCCGGCCCCGACGGCTGCTACTGTGGGCTGATCTTAGCTAAATTGACTTGTAAGACATTTTGGGTCTTAATACTTTTGGCATTTGTTTCAAATCCATAGACCATAGGTCTTCAATCAAGCCCTGAGTGATGTACTTTTTTTTGCCAACAAAGTTTTTTCAGATATTTCTTGATACTAGGGCATTCAAGGAGTTTGGTAATTTCCTTGAAATTTGATCCAACTAGGCTTTCTAATGTACCCATTTTGCAAATGGGTGGAAAATTACCAACCTAGATTAACAGTTGTGTATCATCCAAATGGAATCCCATCCCTTAGAGATCTTAGAAGACCAACAATAAAATACATAGCAAAATGTTCTCATTACAACTTTTAAACTGAATCTTTTTGCAACGATCCTTCTGGTATTTAACATTATTCCTTAACTTACAAACCCAGTAAACACTGAGCCACAAAAATCAATACTCATCTCTTTACATGTCATGCCATAAAAAATCAACAGCAAGCCCCCTGCTTTAGTCTCTGACTGTTGGTGAACAATTGGTAACACATGCAATGGTGAATAACTGACGTGCATATGCATTTTGGGATATCCCAAAAGACTGAGTTGAAATACTTGAAAAAGTCTTGTGTGTGCATGAAACATGCTATATCCCCTTCTTTGTGTGAGTGAGGACCATCTTGTAATGAAGACTTTGTCAATCTATCTGTCTTTGACGAGGTCTAATTGGTAGGGATTAATGAGAGTGTTCATCAAGGGTTTTATCCAGTTTGCTAGGACTACCTCAATGAACTAATTGTATGATCGTATGAAATTAACATAAATATAAACATATTCATCCAATAGAAATTCCTTCAATACATTTTTTTTCAATATATTTTGGAGCTTCAGCAGTTCTGCCTAACATCCCTGATTGGATGCAATTCTTCAATATATTTTTTTATTTGCCTAAACAGACACAGTTTGTGATTCAGAATATGATTCTGAATCACAAACAATCAATCAAGAACATGTGTCAGATATTTAATATGGTCGTCTGAGTATTTTCCTTGAAAAGTGGTTGCAAGGCTGTAAATGTCTAGATAAGCCAAGCTAGCAGTTTCCTTATAATTGCAAGTGCTGATACATGCATATCTTTTTTGTTTGTTTGTTTGTTAGTTTGTTATTTTTGTTGTTTGTTGATACATATCTTCATGGATCATTTTTTATTGGACATATGCATTTAATAGAATAACTAATTAGAGTGTTTGTTCTCTTTTTTCCAGCTGCAGGGACTTGTTCATGATCATGTTTGAAGATCATTAATCTGACCTTCCAAGCTATAATTTTTGTGATTTGAACTTCATTGTAAGTTTAGTTGGGTCAGAATTATATATAATTTGAACTCTTGTAATTTGGGTCAGAAGATACTTTAGTGGTTTCGTCTGTAGAAAGGTTTTTGGACAGAAGATACTTTTGTGGTTTCGTCTGTAGAAAGCTTGTGGTGGATCTTTATTGTAAATATGTTGATGATGTTTGATATATATAGTTTTTGTTTCGAGGTTAAATTATTGCCTTTTAATTGAAAATATAATGGAAATATCTTTGTTGTCAAATTGGTATGAAACTGTTGTGGAACAGTGCAAACGCACAACAGATTTTTTTAAAGCTAAACTGTTGTTGTAGATAAACGGTGGCATACGACAACACAGTGATAAAACTGTTGTCGAATATAATAAAAGACAACAGTGAATATGGCATACGACAACGGTGATAAACTGTTGTCGAATATAATAAAAGACAACAGTGAAAAACTGTTGTGAAAATGTTGTCGAATGTGATATACGACAACAGTGGAAAACTGTTGTCAAACTGTTGTCGTAGACCAAAACGACAACAGTGATTCACTGTTGTCGTAGACCCCCCCTTTAACAACATGGCCTTTAACAACAGTGGTATTTGGCCTACGACAACAGTGATTCACTGTTGTTGAATGCATTTTTTCTAGCAGTGTATAGAGGGTTCAAACTCTACTAAATGAACGTTAAGTCAGCCTTCTTAAATGGGTTCATCAAAGAAGAAGTCAATGTAGGGCAACCCCCAGGGTTTGAGGACCTAGAAAAACCTGACCACATTTTCAAACTTAAAAAGACACTTTATGGATTAAAACAATCACCTAGGGCATGGTATGAATGCCTATCAACTTACCTTATTTCTATAGAATTTAACCAAGGACAAATTGACTCCACCCTTTTTGTTAAAACCCTAGAAAAAGATATTTTCATTGCCCAAATCTATGTTGACGACATAATTTTTGGATCCACCAACTCAAACTTTTTAAAGAAATTTGTAAAAATAATGAAAAATGATTTCGAAATGAGCTTAGTTGGTGAGCTCAATTTCTTCTTAGGACTGCAAATTAAGCAAACTAGGGATGAGAATTATGTTCACCAATCCAAATATGCTAAGGAATTAATAAAGTAATTTAAAATGGATAACTCCAAAAGTATAAGTACCCCTATGGCCACAAATATCAAAATTGATAGTGGCCCTGAAGGTAAACCTGTAGATCTTAAGCTATACCGAAATATGATTGGAAGTCTACTTTACCTTACAGCTAGCAGACCTGATATCCTATTCTCTGTAGGAATGTGTGCAAGATACCAAACCTGTGCTAAGAAATCACACTTAGCAGCCCTGAAAAGAGTACTTAGATACATTAAGGGCACCCTAAATGTAGGGATTTGGTATCCTAGGACCTCAACCTTTGAACTGTCAGGATACTCTGACTCTGACTATGTTGGTTGCAAATTAGATAAAAAAAGCACAAGTGGAAGCTGTCAACTATTAGGAAATAATCTAGTCAGCTGGTGCAATAGAAAGCAACACTGCGTAGCCCTATCTATAACCGAAGCAGAATATGTTGTTTTAGGAGAATGTGTGGCACAACTCTTATGGATGATGCACACTCTTAAGGACTTCCAGCTTGACTACACCCAAACCCAAGTCTACATTGATAACATAAGCTCAATAAATCTAACTAAAACCCCAATTCAACACTCAAGAATAAAGCATATTGAAGTTAAACATCACTTTGTAAGGGATCATGTAGCCAGGGGTGAAATAGTCCTTAAGCATGTGGACTCAAAGTCAAACTTAGCTGATATCTTTACTAAACTCTTACCTGAGTCTGAGTTTAGCTCACTAAGAAGGCAGTTAGGGTTATGCTTAGTAGAATATGACTGCTCTACATGTTTTTTTCAAAAATTATTTTATTTCTTATTTGTTAATTAATATGTTTTGAAAATTCATTTTTTGTTTTGAAATTTAAAATGATTTTCTGATTTAGTTTTTTTTTTTCAAAACTTACCCCTTCAAAACTAGGGCTTTTCGCAAATTGACTTAGTTTAGGCCCTAACCCTATAACTGCATGCACCTATAGATCTAGAAGTCAGCATCTCACAAGCACCTTAGGGTACTTTTCGATTGATAACCTAAACTGGGTTGAGATGCTTAGGTCTATGCCTTGATTCAAGATGCTTTAAGTCAGTGTATCTGCAGTAATTGGGGCAATAAATACAAATTGAACAACAATCAGGTAAGTGTCAAGCTTAGAAAATCTAACTTGATCAGATCACTTAACTTGACTAACCCTAGCGAAAGCTACTGTTTATAACAGTTAGTAAGTAGCTAACTGGGTTAAACAGGACCCGAACAAGAACAATTTAATTTGTTTTGGTCCAGTTTATGCTTATTAGAGTTGGTTCAATACATAACTCAATTTTTTTTTGCTGTAATTTTTTTTTGCTATAATCTTTTTTATATATATGGCAAAGGGGGAGAGAAGGAAAGGAGAAAAGAATATTTTTTAAAATTTTTCAAAACTTTTTATCTCCTTTTCAAAAAGTAAAGTAAACAACAAAATGCTTTAAAATGTTTTTTCAAATCTAAGCATTTCAAAAAACGAAAATTTTCTAAGTATAGTATGAAATTTTTTTTCTGAAAATGTTTCTAAGTATGAAAATTTTTTCTGGAAATTTTTCTAAGTATGAAAATTTTTTCTAAAAATTTTTCTAAGTATGTAAATTTTTTTTCCTAAAAACTTTTCTAAGTATAATGTGAAAAAGTTTTTCTAAAAAGTTTCTAAGTATGCAAAAACTTTTTGGAAATCTTTGCTAAGCATGACCACCTTGCAAAGATCTAAAGCACTTAGAAGATTTACAAAAATCCACCTGTCTTTGAAAAACTCAGGGGGAGAATTTTTCATTTCAGGGGGAGGAAACTAAATATTTTTCCAATTCGTTGCTTGTTATCTATTTTTTTAACTTAACTTTTTGAACCATGTTGCCATAAATCAAAAAGGGAGAGATTTTTGGTACAGGAAGCACCTAAGTTAAACCTGTGTTTTGATAATGGCAAAGGGTTCAGAAGTTAAGGTGTCATTGTGATCTAACAAGCTTACTGAGTGTGCAGGAAAAGTCCAAGGTACACTAGGCAAGAAGTCCTGGCAAAGGGCTAGGCAAGAAGTCCTGGTCAAGGTCTGGGCAAGAAGACCTGACTGGAAGTCGGGCAAAGAAGTCCTAGTCGAGGACTGTGCAAGAAGTCCTGGTGAAGGGCTGGGCACCGAAGACCTGACCGGAAGTTGGGCACGAAGACCTGATTAGGTGGATTGGGCAAAAGTCCAACCGGAGGAGCCGGTTGGCAAAAGTTTAACTCTCCTGAGAGGAGTAGGTGAGGACGCGTTCCCCGTGTGAGGGAACAGTAGGCGTCAGTTCGACCTAGGGTTCCATTTGAGAGACCCAAAGTCAGAACCAAGACAGCTTAGGCTGTAAATAATGGCTAACATGTTTGCTTCTTTTTGTTTTGGAACTAACCTTGGTTGCAGGGATCGAAGGAGTGCATTTCTGCAGCTGAGGCGCCTCACTGGGGCTAGGCGCCCGGATGGACACGGGTGCCCCAGTGGAAGGCTAAACCAAAGCAACAAGGCAAACTGCCACGAAGTCTCTGAACCAAGCTTAGCTCAGGCGCCCGGGACCATACGGGCGCCCCCATCAGCTCAGGCGCCCCTGTGAGATGGATAAGCGCTGACTGAGCATGCGGATAAGAGATCGCGCAGGAGAGGCCACGTGTTGGCGCCCCCATCGACATAGGCGCCCCCATGGGTGCTATAAAAGGGTGTTCACCCCCAAGGCTTCGAAGAACATCGCTCTCAACGCTCCAAGCACTTTCGTTCAAGCGCTACGCTCCGACAAGCTTTGACTTCGAGATTCCAGCGCCGACGACGACCCTCTGCTCCGAACTTCGATCCACCTCGGGCGTCGGTAAAATTAATTTACGAAAAGTGTTGCAATTTAAATTCCAATTCTATTTCTGTACTCGATTTGTAAAATTCTTCTTGCGACTATAGAATTGCCCAAAGTAAACGGTCAAGGACCATGGGCCTTGGAGTAGGAGCCGACCGCGACTCCGAACCAAGTAAAACCAACTTGTGTTCGCGTGTGTTCTGTTATTTTCCGCTGCGTAACTGCTCTGTTTCTCTGAAAAATTTGATATCGATATTCACCCCCCCCCCCCTCTATCGATTTTCTCCGATCGAACAGGACACACTTCTGAGCACCAAAGACTACTAACAAGTCCTAACCAAGCTTGTTTCGTCAAGAGTTCCCAGCCCAAACTGAGTTCTCTTAAATAGAACTCTAAGCTGAAACCCTTGCCACCAGTCGACTGCTCCCAGGGCATTCGACTGGTCCCAGACAAACAGCAAGCCAACGGCTAGTTGTAATGACTAGTTTTCGACTTTACCAGTCGACTGCTCCCAGAGCAGTCGACTGGTCCAGGGTCGACTCCCTTCTGTGAGTTTTTGTGACCTTTATCAGTCGACTACCCCAAGGGCAGTCGACTGGTCCACCCTCACACCTAAGGTTTCCCTTCCCGAGTACACTTATCTCAACACTCGAACCCTAGGATTCCCCGAGTACAATCACTCAGCACTCATACCCTCACGACTCAGCTGACTCCTCACCAGCAGCCTCGACTATTGCCTTCACGCCCTCTTCATCTTTGGCTCCCGTCCCTCAGATGCACACAAGCCTCCAACTTGTCTCCATGCCATCCTTCATGCATTCCTCGAAGTCCGTGCCCCTCGGCTCATCGTCCCTGCTATCCATAGTCCCTCAGGTGCGCACACAAGCCCGCGACTTGTCTCCATGCCACCCTTCATCGTACCGAAGCCGTCCAGCTAAGTCAATATATGTAACCTACATACCCTACACACTCCAATACACATATTAAAATACAAGGGTAAACCTAACTTAAACCCTTTGCCCAAACATCAAAACACATGGTCACTCCGGACCATAGATTGCCACAACAAGTACATGTGCCCGTTATTATATCGGGATTCAGAGCATGTACTCCATAATATAACCGAGGTCTGATTCAATTATAAAGTCAGTATAAATTAGATCATCTCTATGTTGGTCCTGCTCAATGCACATAAAGTGCACTAGTATAATTCTATGGTCAAGATAAACCACACCTAATTACACTACAACTATCCCGATGGTTTGTCCAATTCCATCTTGGTTGTGAGCCTCTACATATACTCTGCAAGGGACTGATAACATGATCTTCTGTGCGTCACCACACACCATGTTATCTACAATGCAAAGTATCAGATATTTGTGCACATACTAATATAAACATGCAACCTGTGATTTTGTGATTCTCATTCAAAACGTAGATGTTCTTATACAAAAAGCAAGGCTTTTAGTATACATCCTAAAAATCTTCTACTTATACTAAAAGACTTTGTTGTCCTCAAAATGTCATACATCTGACTCCCTGATCCTCCACATGCCTAAAATCTCTCGCTATCAAGGTCTTAGTGAAAAGATCTTCCCAGGTTGCCCTTTGATGTAATCTAGGCAACAACATCTTTTTCTCATTAGGGTGGTACTTGCGCTCAATGTGTTTACTCGCCTTATGGGCTCGTGATTTCTTCGAGTTTGCAACCACACCATTGTTATCTCAACAAAATGTGATATCTCTGAGCAAACCAGGAATCACATCGAAGTCCATCTTGAGGTTCTTGAACCATATAGCTTTCTTGGCCACTTCAAAGGCTGGCATTTTCCCAGCTTCCATGGTGGAGTCCGCCTCGCAACTGCTGCGTGACATCCTCCAAACTATAGTTCCACCTCCTAAAGTAAAAAAACAAAACCCCGAGAAATACTTATATTTGCCCCTATCTGATTGGTATTATATATCCGTATAACCCATTGGAAGCAATTGGTCTGCTCGGTAAACCAGCTGATAATCCTTAGTCCTTCTCAGACACTAATATATGCTTTTATAGCAGTCCAATTTCCTTGACCTGGGTTACTCTGATATCTGCTGACCATGCCCATGACAAAGCAGATGTCCGGTCATATTTATAGCATATATGAGGCTTCCTATAGTCGATGCATAAGGAAACCACCTTCACTTCCTCTATGTTCTTAGATGTTTTAGAACACATCCCCTTAGATAGAGTAGCTCCATGACTGAAAAGTACAAAACCTTTCTTGGAGCTAAAACGAGCTAGGACAGTGCCTTTCTATGAAGCTTGGGATAAACACAATATCCTTCTCTGGTGATCCCTTAGAACTTTGATCCCCAAGGATGTGTCCTGCTTTTCTCAAGTCCTTCATATCAAATTGCTTGGACAACCATACCCTTACGTCTAACAACCGTGGCTCTAATACCAATTGTTGGTTTATGCTGAAGGGATGCCGGGTCGCGTATGGGAAACTTCTCCATGTCCATGGATTAAAATTTTAATCCGAATGGAGACTTATTTCCCAAAACAATCGTCTCATCGTCGTACTAATTGATTCGAGTTACTACTTGACTAAACTTGTTGTTCAAGCCTTGTAACTCGCCTAACCAATTAGTTGCGGAATAGACGACGAGCGGATCGTCGGTTTTTGTGTTTATCATCGGGGTCGAAGATAATTAATTAGCATAATTAATTAATAAATAATTAATCAACAAGATAATTAATTAACAACATGCAATTAAAAGATCAAAGAGCCATTGGAGAAGATTATACCTCTCGTTACCACACAATCTTCTACTGTATGACCTATCCCCTCCTTGGACGTCGTGTGGGCGACGGTCTACCAAGAAACGAAGCCACCAAACAAAACCAAACACCTCTTCTTCCTTCTCCTTGCACTGGCCAACAAAAACCCTAGGTCTTTGTTGCCATCGACCACACAAAGGAAGAACTCCTCTCCTTCTCTCCACCACCACCTTCTCCTCCTTCCAACAACTACTGCTAACCAAGGAAAGGAGAGAAAGAGGTTGTCTTCTCCTCAAGTTGCCGCTGGAAAACCTTCCTTGAAGGTTTTCGGCGCCGCAACCCTTAGGCGTTGAAGGTGTCGCCGCCGGCCACTCCCTCACCCACCCGAGCTTGATCCAGCCAAGAAGGTGAAGAGGACACCTCCCTTCTTCCTACTGCCATGCCTCAAGTGGAGAGGAAAGGGAGAGAAGAGAAGACAACAAATTTCTCCTCCTCTTCCAAGCCGCCGGCCACCTCTAACCTTAGGGGAGAGAGAGAGAGAGAGAGAGAGAGAGAGAGAGGGAAAGCAATAATAGGCTTAGGTTGTGTTTCATGATGGCTTTATGGGGTATTTATAGGATATAATAGGGACCATGAGGAGGAGTTGGGTCTTGACCACCTAATGGATCAAAGTCCGATCCATTAATGAAGATTCATTCCACTAAAAGATCCTCATTGAACTACCTCACCAACCCCCATTTAAATATGGGCTCCACCTATTATGAGTACAAGTATCTCCCCATGTTTAAGATATCGAATGTTTGTTGATTAATTTAAATTACTGACAATTTTAATTAATCAACATCTAACACCTTGATTAGTACCACTCATCCTTATCATCATGTCGGACCAAGTCCACCTGCAAGATTTAACATGATGAACTTTATGAGCTCATCAAGGGGACATCATCAACCCGACTCACCAGGACACGATTTCCGTCTATAATCAACGACACACCATGTAAATAATATTATCTCCCAACTTACCGGGTCTATCAATATAACAGAGCATGTACTTCATAATAAATCTCGCCCATTAGTAAATCAAAGAAATAAATATTAAGTACATGTGTCCGTTATTATATCGGGATTAAGAGCATGTACTTCATAATAAACTGAGGTCTGATTCAATTATAAAGTCAATATAAATTGAATCACCTCTATGTCGGTCCTGCTCAATGCACACAAAGTACACTAGTGTAATTCTATGGTCAAGATAAACCAACACCAAATTACACTACAACCATCCCGATGGTTTGTCCAAATCCATCTCGGTTGTGAGCCTCTACTTATACTTTACAAGGGACTGATAACATAATCTTCTGTGCGACACCACACACCATGTTATCTACAATGTAAAGTATTAGACAATATGCACATACTAATATAAACATGCAAACAGTAATCTTGTGATTATATTTCAAAATGTAGATGTCTATATAAAAGCAAGGCTTTTAGTATACATTCTAACAATCTCCCACTTATACTAAAAAACTATGTTGTCCTCACACTGCCATACATCTGACTCCCATATCCTCCACATGCCTATCAAAAGCTCTCTCCGGAAGGGCCTTAGTGAAAGGATCCGCCAAGTTATCCTCCAATGCAATTTTGGCGACAACAACTTCTCCTCGCTTACCGATCTCTAGTATCAGGTGGTACTTGTGCTCTATGTGTTTACTCACCTTATGGGCTCGTGGTTCCTTCGAGTTTGCAACTGCACCACTGTTATCACAATAAATTGTGATAGCTTTGGGCAAACCACGAATCACATCTAAGTCCATCATGAAGTTCCTAAGCCATACAGCTTCCTTGGCCGCCTCTGAGGCTGCCACATACTCAGCTTCCATGGTGAAGTCCGACACACATTTCTGCTTGACACTCCTCCATACTATGGCACCTCCTAAAGTAAACACAAAACCCCGAGGTAGACTTACTTTTGTATCTATGTAATTGGAAGTCTGAATCCGTATAACCCATAGGGAGTAATTGGTCTGCCTGGTAAACTAGCATATAATTCCTAGTCCTTCTCAAGTACTTCAGTATATGCTTTACCGCAGTCCAATGTCCATGACCTGGGTTACTTTGATATATGCTAACCATGCCCATGGCAAAGTAGATATCCGGTCTCGTACATAACATATACATGAGGCTTCCTACAGCCGAAGCATAAGGAACCACCTTCATTTTCTCTATCTCCCTTGATGTTTTAGGACACATCTCTCTAGATAGAGGAACTCCATGGCTAAAAGGTAGAAAACCTTTTTGAAGTTTTCCATGCTAAAACGAGCTAGGACAATGTCCATGTATGAAGCTTGAGATAAGCACAACATCCTTTTCTAGCGATCCCTTATAACTTTGATCCCAAGGATGTGCCCTGCTTCTCCCAAGTCCTTCATATCAAACTATTTGGACAACCATACCCTTACGTCTAATAATATTTTGACATTGTTGCCAATGAGCAAAATATTACCTACGTATAGTACAAGAAATACCACTTTATTTCCGTCACATCTCTTATATACACAAGACTCATCCGGACTTTGAATAAATCCATATGACTGGATTACCTCATCAAAGCGGATGTTCCAAGATCTCGAAGCTTGCTTCAATCCATAAATGGACCAATTAAGCTTACACACAAGATGTTCTTTGCCCTTCGCAATGAATCCCTCTGGTCGCTTCATATAGATGGTCTCCTCAAGACTTCCGTTAAGGAAAACTGTCTTGACGTCCATCTGTCATACCTCATAATCCATATGAGTGGCAATAGATAAGGGAATCCGATAGACTTAAGTATGGCTACCGGCGAAAAAGGTCTCCTCATAATCGATACCCTCTTTCTGAATATACCCTTTCGCAACAAGCCTAGCTTTGAAGGTCTCAACCTTCCCGTTTGATCCTCTCTTTCTCTTATAGATCCACATGCATCCAATAGCTTTTACACCATTGGGTGGTTCTACTAGCTCCCAGACGTGATTAGAATCCATAGATTCTATCTCAGAATTCATTGCCCTTTACCAAGATTCTGCATCTTTATCTTGGAGTGCCTCGTCATATGTCCAGGGATCAGGTTCATGTTCGCTAGGGACCATCTCCGATGACTCTCCCAAGAACATGAATCTCTCAGGTTGTCTAACAACCCTCCCACTACGACGAGGTACCACCTGTGTATCTTTCGTGACACGCGGTGCAGTGACTTGTGGTATGTCCTCCTGTACTGTTGGTACTAAGGTCGGAACATCCCCTCTTAATTCCTCAAGAATAAGTATACTCATGGACTTGTGGTTCATCACATAGTCTTCCAATAAGAATCGGGTATTCGTGCTAACAATCACCCTCTAATCCTTAGGACTATAGAATAAACCACCTTTCGTCCCTCTAAGATAGCCTACGAACAAGTGCACTTCTTTACGAGATTCCAACTTATCAGCATCTCCCTTCAGCACATGTGCTGGACTACCCCAAATTCGATTATGTGTTAGACTAGGCTTTCGTCCAGTCCATAATTCTATGGGAGTAAAGGGTACTGACTTAGATGGTACCAAGTTCAGTATGTACACTGCCGTTTCTAGAGCATACCCCCAGGACAAATTCGGAAACTCGGAGTAGCTCATCATCGATCTAACCATCTCTATAAGAGTCCTATTCCTTCGCTCTACTACACCGTTTTGTTGGGGCATACCGGGTGCAGACAATTAGGACTGAATCCCAGCCTCTAATAAGTAAATCCTAAACTCTCCCAAGAGGTACTCACCACCACGATCTGATCATAGTGTCTTGATACTTTTACCTTGATGTTTCTCCACATCAGCCTTGAATTCTTTGAACTTATCAAAACATTCAGACTTGTGGCGCATCAAGTAAATGTATCCTTACCTTGAATAATCATCTATATAGGAGACGAAATATTCAAAGTCACCTCTAGCCTAAATAGACATAGGACCACACAAATCAGAATGAACCAACTCTAATACATCTTTGGCCCTATACCCCTTGGCCTTGAAAGACCTTTTGGTCATCTTACCTTCAAGCAAGATACACAGGTTGGGAAGTTTTCCACCACCAATGAACCTAAGGGCCCATCGGCTATTAACCTTTGAATCCTACTAAGGTTAATATGACCATGTCTTAGATGCTAAAGATACATTTGGTTCATCTTCAAAGGTTCTTTTCTTTTAAGGTTAGATGATGAGTTATTTACTTCTATTTGCATTGTGGGAGATTTTGGTTTTAAAGTATACAAATTGCCAACCAATTTACCTGAACAGATAATTTCTCTATTCCTTTTTATAACAACACGGTCATTAAAAGAAATAGAATACCCTTCCTTTATAATTTTAGAAACCAAAACAAGGTTCTTTCTAAAACTAGGTACATAAAGGCAATTCCTCAAAACCAAACATTTATTCCTATCAAATGATAAATATGTTGGGACCGGGTGCATGTTGACATGGATGCGGGTTCGTAATTTTAAAATTCATTATGTGCAGCGGAAGGTTTAGCATAAATAATTTCTCAGATTATTTAACCACACATCTAAACAAGCAACTTTATCTTGTGTAGACATGATCATATGTTTAAAATTTTGCAGAAACGTAAACTAATTTACGTATTACCTCGCGTAACTTGAAGAAAGGGACGAGATCCAACCGTAAGCGTCCCTCGGAAGCTCCGCCTCTATTCGCGTCCACGTCGAGTATCTTCGGGATGACTTCGCAAAGCCACGAGTTTCGTGTTCTCGAGAACTACTAGATTCTCCGAGAACGCGACAAGAAAAACCAAGAGAGAAGTAATCACATCGAAAAAACTCACCACCAAGGTTGGCCGGAATCACAATTCCGGCGAGAAGGAGGAAGATGACTTGCGCCCAATCCCAAGGTGATAATGGCCGGAGAGGAAGATCGTCCCAACGGAAGAACTTTGTCGCCTCGGTGCTTCTCCTTGTACTCACGGCAAGAAGAAGGGAGAAGAGCCTTGTGGCCGGCCAAGAGAAAGAAGGGAGGAGAGGGAGAGAGCCCAGGCAAGAATACTTCGATTGATTTCCAAGCCTTGCCTTGGGTCCTTTATATAGTGGCCTCTCAACCGCCAAGTCTCTTTTTTCATGGAATAAATTTTCTATGACTTATTCCATCATGCCAAGTTTTATCATATTTTAATTCATGATAAAAACGGACCAAGTCTCCTTTTTTCTTATGGAATAAATTTTCTTATCATGGTAAATCAATACATGATTGATTTTATAAAATAAAATAAACCAATCCATGGTTCATTTTAATTTCCATGAAAAATAAACCAAACCTTGGTTTATTATATAAAAATTTATATCATCCATAATTTTATAAAACAAACCACACAATTGGTTTATTTTATAAATTGAACCAAAAACTTGGTTCTCTCCCTTTGTTGTGGCCGGCCAAGCAAAGAGGGTGGAGACCCTCTTTGGCCGGCCCATCCAAGCCACGCCCCAATGAATTAAACTTATTTAATTCATCTATTAAGTTTTCAAAAGACTTAGCCATTTTACGCTTCCGATGCGTCTATGATAAATTCAGATTCGACTTATCGTTTGGCTCAACCAAATCTAATCTCTCTTGATTGGAAAATCTAATTTTCAACTCATTTTAAATCCCTCGGATTACTCGTAGTGCGTGTGACTAAATAGGCTTTCGATTTATGTTGGCCGTCTATAATTAACCAATTATAGAACGATCATGAGTGGCGCCTAGTAGTACATCATGATCCCCAATTAATCGAAAGATCAACGGTTGACCTCAGAAACTATTCTGAAACCCTTCAGCAGCTATAATGAATCGTGCCCCATTCCCTTCACCATCTTATACCCACTTGGTTCAGGACATGGTCTATGTGTGTCAGTCCCCACTAGGCTGACTACGTCACACCTAGCCCAAGTAACGTTTTCTCGTCCTACGGATTCTAATTACTCTCATGTATTTAAGAGATTCATACTCTGAACATGTCATGCTCTGGCCAGAGGCTTCGAGTAACAATCCGACGATAGGCCTTGGGTATACATCTCCTCGCAAGGAGTGATGAATCCTTTGTAAGTTGTTCAAACATCTTCGGGCACTTCGGCTTATACCCAATCATCCTGGATCCACACCTCCTTGGAGATGCTTGCTTAAGATGTCAAAGTATAAGTCTCCATGACCAAGATGACTTGAACACCGTATGTCAAAGGAACATCGCACTTAAGCTGCAGTAAGAACTTCATTGACATATCTATATGTAGACTACCATATGAAGTTTTATAGTCAGTCACTCCAATGAACTTGTTCCCTTAACTAGCATTCATGTTTATCTCCAGACATCCCAATGTCACCAGCCAGTGAGAATCAGCTGATTAGAGAATAACCCATGCTAGTCTCAACAGAATTGATAGTGTTCATATTTATCAATTCATCGACTAGGGACAATTTCAATACTTCACAATTGCACATGTAGAGATAATCACTAGTTGTGAATTCATCACAAATTCTTTCATGCTGTGAATTGTATTGCGGACATTCAGTAAATGAGTTTAAGATCTCAATCAAATACATAAACATGTATACTCAAATAGTGAATATTCATTTATTAAAATAAATGATTACAATCATAAGGCGATTGCCTTAGGACATTTTTCTCATATCACTAACAAAATAAGCGTCTCCCACTGCAATAGCCGCCACCTCCATAGCATTGCCCATGTATACGGTAATCTCTTCATCAGCTAGTCGTCGGGTTTCCTGGAACCCCTACAATGAATTACAGACATGATCAGTGGCTCCTATATCTACACACCAGGTACCGGTAGATAACACCGCTAAGTATGTTTCAACAACAAAACAAAAAGATATACCTTGATTATTCTTCTGACGACGGGGACAGTCCACCTTCCAATGTCCAGTCTGCTTGCACGTGAAGCACTTGCCTTTCTGCTTTCTCATGCCATCCTGAGGTCCCTATAATCCAGCCAGTTTCTTTGGCCCAGCTTATTTCTTCTTCTTCTATCCTTTCGGTTTAAAAGTAGAAACCTCTTGAACAATGAAGGCATGTGCACTCTGAGGAGAAAACCCTTCTACCGCCTAGAGTTCTGTAAGAAGTTCCGCCAACGAATATGTACGTTTGTTCATATTGTAGCTTAGGCGAAACTGCTCAAAACTCTTTAGTAGAGATTGGAGAATGATATCGAGCTAGGTTTCCCCATCGATTTTTGCTCAAAGGATTTCCATCCCATTAACCGCGCCATCATTCTGAGGACATGTTCCCTCACGGGCATACCCTCAATCATGGTGGTCGTCATCAAGCTCCTCATAGCCTCTTGCCTAGCGGCCCAATTATGATGTCTGAAGAGTTTTTTGAGATTGAACGTCATATCATAAGTAGTGGAAGAAGTTTGATGTTGATGACACTGTGTCATCTCATCTGCTTTTATCCACTGCCTAAATGTTTCGCTACCTCGTTTGCTCCTCCCTACACCATGCGCAAACCACCATTGAAGAGATCTCCGAGCCGAGATAAAATACTATTTATTTACATCCATCGATCCTATACTCCATAAAGGAGTGTACATCAAATCTAGATTGAAAGTAAATAAAAAGCACGGCTAAATAAGTGTCGTATTTAATTACAAAAATCAAATACAAATTTAGCCTCGTCAACCCCGAGGATTCAAATATTACAACCATGCACAACCAATCACATACACACATTATTTTAGCCATAACAGTTGGAATCTAGTGTCTGCAACCAAAGAGTTAGCCTACGCACATCCTACTATTATCTGGCAAAATAAAATACATGATAAAGTGCAAAAAGTAACCGAATCCAAAACACACAAAATCGGAAAACCTTGGCTCTGATACCAATTGATGGTTTATGCCGAAGGAATGCCGGGTCGCGCATGGGAAACCCCTCCATGTCTACGGATTAAAATTTTAATTCGAATGGAGACCTATTTCCCAAAATGACCATCTCATCATCGTACTAATTGATTCGAGTTACTACTTGACCAAACTTGTTGTTTAAGCCTTGTAACTCGCCTAACCAATTAGTCGCGGAATAGGCAACGAGCGGATCGCCGATTTTTGTGTTTATCATCGGGGTCCAAGATAATTAAGTATCATAATTAATTAACAAGATAATTAATTAACAACATGCAATTAA
This sequence comes from Boesenbergia rotunda, assembly GCA_024364735.1. Taxonomy (NCBI): domain Eukaryota; kingdom Viridiplantae; phylum Streptophyta; class Magnoliopsida; order Zingiberales; family Zingiberaceae; genus Boesenbergia; species Boesenbergia rotunda. The sequence continues at coordinate 474,467 of JAGFNQ010004113.1, read as the reverse complement.
AAGATCAAAGAGCCATTGGAGAATATTATACCTCTCGTTACCTCGCGATCTTCTACTGAATGACCTATCCACTCCTTGGACGTCGTGTGGGCGATGATCTACCAAGAAACGAAGCCACCAAACAAAACCAAACACCTCTTCTTCCTTCTCCTTGTGCCGGCCAACAAAAACCCTAGGTCTTTGTTGTCGCCGGCCACAAAAAGGAAGAACTCCTCTCCTTCTCGCCACCACCACCTTCTCCTCCTTCTAACAGCTGCTGCCAACCAAGGAAAGGAGAGAATGAGGTTGTCTTCTCCTCAAGTTTCCACCTGAAGGTTTTCGACGTCGTAACACTTAGGCGTTGAAGGCGCCACCGCCGGCCACTCCCTCGCCCACCCGAGCTTGCTCCGGCCAAGAAGATGAAGAGGACACCTCCCTTCTTCCTACTGTCGTGACTCAAGTGGAGAGGAAAGGGAGAGAGGAGAAGAAAACAAATTTCTCCTTTGCTTCCAAGTCGCCAGCCACCTCTAACCCTAGGGGAGAGAAAGAGAGAGAGAGGGAGAGGGAGAGGGAGAGGAATAATAAGCTTAGATTGTGTTTCTTGATGGCTTTATGGGGTATTTATAGGGTACAATAGGGACCATGAGGAGGAGTTGGGTCTTGGCCACCTAATGGATCAAAGTCTGATCCATTAATGTGTAAGATGTGTATACTGAAAGACATGAATTTTTTTATATGAACATCTTCATTTTGAAAAGAGAATCACAACTACACTAGGTGCCTATTTACATTAGTACATGCATGAAGTCCAATTACTTTGCATTGTAGATAATATGGTGGGTGGTGTCACACGGAAGATCATGTTATCAGTTCCTTGCTTAGTATAAATAGAGGCCCATAACTGAGATGGAATTGGATAATCCATCGGGATGGTTGTAGTGTAATTAGGTGTAGTTGGTCTTGACCATAGAATTATACTAGTGTGCTGTGAGTACATTGAGTAGGACCAAAACCCGAAGTTATCCAATTTATACTGACTCAATAATTGGATAGGACCTCAAGATTATATTATGGTGTACGATCCCTTAATCCCGATATAATAAAGGGCATATATTATTAATTTTTATTTCTTTGATTTACCAATAGGTGAGATCTATTCTGTTAGATCGATAGGCCAGGTAAGTTGGGAGATAATATTAATAATATGATGTGTTGCTGATTATTGATGGAATCCGTATCCTGGTGAGTCGGGTTGATGATGCCCCCTTGATGAGCACAAAAGGTTCATCATGCTAAACCCTGCAAGTGGATTTGATCCGGCATGATGATAAGGTCGAGTGGTACTAGTCAAGGATTCAGAGGTTAATTAATTTGAATTGTCAGTAATTTAAATTAATTAACGGGCATTCGATATCTTAAACACCGGGGGATGGATGACTCATAAAATGTGGCACCCATATGAACATATGGGGGTTGGTGAGAAAGTTCAATTAAGATCCTTTAGTGGAATGGATCTTAATTAATGGATCAAATTTAGATCCATTGGTGGGCCAAGATCTAACTCCTCCTCTTGGTCCCTACCTTAGCCCTATAAATACCCTATGAGATCAAGAAACCAAGGCTTAATCAATTTATCACAACCCATGGTTTCTCTCCTCTCCTCTCTCTCTCCCATCTCTCTCCTAGGTCACGACAAAGGAAGAAGAGAAGAGTGTCTCTTCTTCTTCTTCTCTTCTTCCCTTCTCATCCACTTGGTGGCTAGCTTCTACTAGACAAAGGGAGAGACTTTCTCTCCCTTTTGTAGTGTGCAGCGAGAAGGGAGGAGGCGCTGGCGATAGGTGGGAGGTGGCGCAAGGGTGAGGTGCGGCGTCACCGCAAGTTGAGGAGAAGTGAGGAATTCGGCCAGGTTTGGGTGGGAGAGGAACTCGGTTCTGTCCTTCATCTTCTTCATCATCTTCTTCCCATGAACTACTTGTGGTTGACGTGGGCTTGGAGCCTCTCGGTGGCCGGCGGCGCAAGGAGTAGGGAGAAGGGCTGGCAGTTCCAAACCCTAGGATTAGGGTTTGGATTGGTGTGAAGAGTTGATTCGTTGGATAGTCTCGGTGATCTCGGTTCGTGGTAGATCGTCGCCCACACGACGTCCGTGGAGGGAGGGACATAAGGTAGAAGACCGCGAGGTGATCGGGAAGGTATATCTCTTCCCCAAGCTCCTTGATTATCCTTATGTCATTATGTGCCTAGTTTTGTTTGTCTCGTCATTTCATGCTAATTATTTAAGTGTTTTGATTTTGTATCATAGCCATAAACACAAAAGCCGGCGATCCACTCGTCACCTTTTCCGTGGTTGAATGGTGACAGACCCAAAATGAGCTGTCACGAAAGTGGGTCTCAAATTTAAATGTATATGAATGCTGGAAACCCTTTTTGCAATCAAAGACTGAAAACGTAGTAAAGGGGTCACAGGTCGTATTTTTCCTCGGGACTAGCTGATGTTGTTTGATTCGAGCTCGTGTTTATGTGTCGTTTGTGAATTGGGGTTTCGAATGTGATTTGGGTTTTAGGTTCGCAATCTGAAATGAAATCGCAGGGAATGAAAGGAACTTAGCTAATAAGCTAAACAAGTCATGACAATCAATAACTCAACCAATGAACAATTTATCCAACTAATGCAACCTTGTCCAATTTGGAAATCAAAACTGTTATCAAATCAATCCAGATTCTGATTGATACTGATTTAAAGAGCTGCTTCAGGAATTACACATCCAAACAAATCAAATGCAAATCATTCTATAACCAAACAGCTACAAACTTAATGCCAAGCCTTTACTTGATACAAAAGTGCAGCAAAGGAAATACTTAATACCAAGAGGAAGCTGATGTGCCAAAAAGAACCTGATGCTAAGTGCAGGAATTTCAATTGACAACTTCGTAATGTTGCTGATCAATTCAGGAATTGAAACAATGCAAACTGAATGCAGAAACTCAAATAAAACCGCATGGCAGAGCTTAAACCAAATGTGTAAAATCAATGTTTGCAGAAATTGAAAGCTGGGAACCGAGAGCTGAGATTAACAAACCAATCTGCAGAATTCAGTAGCAATTGAATACTAAAACAATTTAATGTGAAACAGGAACTCAAAGCTCAATTGGTATACAAGGATGAATCAAAAATAGAATTGAAATGCAGAATAATTCAGAAACAGAAAATGCAAAGGGCAGTGCAGAATTTCAGGAACACTTCAAATGCAGAACAAACACAACAAAACAATCTAAATTCGGGTAAACAATCTATGGTTCCAATTAGATTCGGAAAAAACTAAAGTTCCCTTGATTCAAACTTCAGAAACATTGAACTGATACAATGCAAGCTAAAACTGAACTGCTGAGTGAAATGGAGACTTATAAACAGCTAGCCGAAACTAAACTGCAGAATTTTGAAGTGAAAGCTAAACAAACTCAAATCACTTGCATTAACTAACTAAATGTCGACTTAAATCTTAGGAACTAAAACCAGAAACGAATTGAATTCGAAATAAACTGGAAAACTTCAGAAACTAAGCTGGAAATGGAAAAAACAGGGCTGATACGATCTGTAAACTTGATACGCAAGCTTTTAGCAGAAAATAACTGAATTTAAAGGCAATTGTCCATTAGACAAGCTTCCTAAACTACTTGACTTGAAAGATATAATCCTACTTAAGCAGAAACAATCAAGAAACGAAATCTGAGTGCTGATACAAAAAAAATTCAGAAACGAAACAGTGCAGTAATGAAAATTACAGCTACAAACAATGAAAATTAACCAAGTAAACTAATCCTCAATCACTCCCTAGCTCAAGTACTCCTTGTTCGTCACGCAAGGGTGAGCCTCGAACCCGCAAGCTCAGTAAACCATTGAAAAACAGCTCTGCGATTCAAATCCAGCTCACACTCTGAACCAAACTGAAATCCCATTCGATTTCTTCAATCAAGCCTCGTCCAATTGCGCGGATGGTGTGGGGATGAACCAAGCACTCCAGGGAACCCCTCCAGGTAGCTGGGATGGATGATGGATTGAACAAAACCAATATTGAAGCAATAGATGGCAGAACCGACGAAACCCTCGCTCGGCTCTGTTTTGGCCAATTCGGAGCTGGAAATTCACCAAGAACCTTCCCAAATGGCCTAGCAATTGATCTAGTGAAGAAATTGAGGGGTCGCGCCCCTTGGATTGGAGAAATTACTGAAGAAATTGCAATGAAAAATGAAGAAAACTTTGCGGCGAGGAAGACGCGACAAGGAAGACTGGGGTGCGTTTCTGATTAAATAGCTAGCCATGGACGGTCCAGATTGATCGGATGAAATCCAACGGCTGATCTTGCTCTGATTTGAGCCAAACTTTGAGGATGTTGATCAGGGGTCAGGATCTGCCTCGTGGTAGCTCGGATCCTCCAGATTTGCAACGGATGGTCCAGATCAACCTAATCTGTGAATGGACGATCTAGAGCCCTCCGAGCTTGATCCAACGGTTGATTGAGCTCTGATTGGGATGAAACCTTCAGATCTTGATCAGTGTGCTTGATCAACCCTAACCCTAGCTCGGATTGCTTCAGATGGTCTCGGATGGCTCAGATCTAGCCGCTTTTGAATCGGACGACCCAGATTTAATCCTAATCTTGATAACTCGATCCGGGCCCACTTCCGACTCAAGCTTGACCCAGTATGCCCTAGGTCCATGAACCTTTCATGCCTACAAAAATAAATCAAAAATTTAGTGGCCAAATAATCCAATTTTGTGCAAATTTGCAATTAAGTCCAAAATAAAAGGAAGTTCTAAAACCTAGGGTAAATTCACAATTAAGCAATAAAAACATAGGTCAAACATGGATTTTAGCAATTAAAATAATCAACAAAATGGTACTTATCAACTCCCCCACACTTAACCTTGAGCGTCTCGCGAAACTACTAGGTATGTATCCCCTAGATTTTCTTAAGCATAATTAGAAGCAAATGAAAAGAAATTACCTAAGGTTGTCAATTCTCAAAAATCTAAGCTCTATGGATTAGTATCTCGTCCTTAAATCAACAACTTAGCCTTTTCATCCATCATGAGTCATTGAGATGAATTTAAATCACTAGCCTTTCAAGGAAAATTTTGGGTGACTCTCTTCTTAAGTTCTAAGTTGATGATGGAAGTGGAGCTCACTCAAACACACATGCTTCTTGCACTACCATAGGCTTGCTTGTTATCTAATCTCCACCATTATTCATGATTAGGATCAACATCTATAAAAACAAGTGAAAACATGGAAAATGGTAAAGAGTGGAATAAAAGTCAAGAAAATGGAAAAATGGGTAAAGTGGGAGACTTGATTGCTCAAAAATGTTTCCAATGTGCTTTGCCCTCTTAACAGTCCTCTAGTGCTATAAAAAGTGTGGTGAAGTCCAATTTGAATAATTCCTTTGATTTGGATGAAGAAAACCCATTTGTTCAAATGTGCCAAGTTTTCATTTGTGTGCCACTTTATCTCCTTCTCTTTTCTTTAAAATGGTCAAAACTTCAACCTTGCTTCTGAACTGTTTTTCTTCTTTCTCTACTTTAAATGTTCAGCTGCTTGTTCAGTCTTTATGTGCTCAAATTCCTATCAGATATCAGCATCAACTCAGCCCTTGCCGTGAGCTTTAAAGGAATACTTCTTGCTGTTTTTAGTTCCCAATCTTTCCTTCTTGTCTTTAGTTGTTTTTTTTTCTATTTCAGATTTCATCATTCAATTCAGCTTCCATTCACACTTGGCTTGTATCACTCAGTAGCTCCCAGATGCAGCACTCGGCAGCAACAAATGCAACTCAGATTTCTTCAATTGTTAGCAAACCTTGCATCTAGTTTCAATTTCTGCACAGCTGAATTCCAGAATTTCTTACAATGTTTCTGATTTTTCATAGCTATGTTTTAGACTCCATTCAGATTATTTTCAGCTGCCATTCGGATCCTAGCAAGTTGTTACTGATCTTCCTAGCCAAGAACAGCTGCAGAAATGAAAATTAGTTCCTGCAATTTCTTTTACAGCTTCAAAAATTTTGTCCAGCTTCACTGCATTTCTTTCTTTCTCTGTTCTGAATAGAACATCCACGCAGCAGCATTTCCTTCGTTCTGATCAGCATTGGATGCAATCAATGCTGAGTTCACTAATTCATACCCTAGGAACACCAAGTTCAGCCCTTGCAATGCAGTCCAGTTTTTAGTTTCAGCATTCTTTTGATCAGCCTTCATTCAGACATTCCGATTTTTTTACAGCTGAGATTATAGCTTCTAACATGTTGTTTCTAATCTTGATTAGCTCCCATAATTCCTGATCCAACTTTGTTGATCAAATCAAGCTTCACATAATATTTTTCTTGTGGCACAGACTTTCTTCTCTTTTTTTTCGTGCCAATTCTTTTCTTTCTTTTTTTTTCTTTCCTTTTCTTTTCTTGCGTGCCACTTGATCTTCAAAATGTGATAAGGAATCTAGATGCTCCACTTGCTTCCATCCTCTTTCTCATTTTTGGAATTCAAATTCACTCATTTGGCACCTTTTGGCTTCAATTTCACAAAAAAAAACTTTGAAATGAAATGCATCCTTGCTTCAAAATAATTCCAAAACACTAGTCACTCCCCCACACTTAAATCTTTGTCTGTCTCGGGCAAAATAGCATTAAGAAACATCTCGAACAACAAGTCCATAGAAAAGTGAGGGTAAGAGTAGGAAATAAGTAAAGAAAAATGGAATGAACATGATTTTTTTGCCAAAATTGATATGGAAAGGTAAACAAAGTGATTAGCCTCTATAGATGTGATCCAATCATTGAAATATGATTTTGAAAGAACCTAAGCAAGTTCTAGAGTACAATAACATATGTGTGTCACAAATATAAGGCTAATTCTCACTAGGCAAAAATAATTCATCTCAAGTCATCAATTAATAATCTAAAACCAAGTAGTACTCAAGCATCCAAGATTTCATCCATTAGCTCAAACCCTAAGTTTTAACAACCAAATTTAATTTATTTTCAAAAGACTCTAACATGCTATGGAGATAACCTAGAGGGATACATTTATTCCTAGTCATGCAAGAAAAAGTGATAAAAGAAATAACAAGGTATTTACAATGACTCCTAGTCATTCTACTCTACTCATGCATTTATTAGCAAGGACTCAATTTAAAGGAAAATTCTACTTCTAGAAAGCATGAAAATGAAAAATGAAATAAAAGAAAATACAAGAAAGAACAATCTCCCCTTATTTCTGGTGGACGGAGTCTATCCAGAAGTAGCCTCCATCGTGGTAGTGGAGGAACATGGGTGGCTGAGAGAATGAAGGCTCCCCCACACTTGAACTTTACAAAAATTTGCTCCGGTGGCCGAAGGCGATTTAGGTACAATAGCCATTGAAGGAATGGAGTGCTTCGAATTAAAGTAAAATCATCTCCTCCTTCTTTATGCCTTTTAGAAGTCCTTCCAGGAGGTTGAAGTCTGTTCAGTTGGAGCACCCACTCCTGAAGTCTTCTAGACCCTGCAAAACAATGTAATACCTCTCTCAAGCATGCAGGGTCAGAAATAAATTCAGTCTCTGCATGAAATGTATCCAAAACTGCATCACAACAAAGAAATCAATTTTTGGCACTTCAATGAATTTTTCATAAGTAATATCCTCCAAAGGTATATCAAAAAACTTATCACAACCCATGAAATCAACTTTTGGCACATCAATAGTATTTTCACAATTATTTCCTATCAAGAATGTATCAAGCAATGTATCACAGCCAATAAAATCAATCTCAGATACCTCCATAAGTTTTTCACATTCAACCTCAGCATAAGATATAGAAAGAGATTCATCACAATAAATAACATCAATTTCAGGCACTTCTAAAAATTTTTCACTATCCATATCCACAAAAGATGTATCAAGAGATTCATCATAACAAACAACATCAATTATAGGTGCCTCTAAAATTATTTCGCAATCTATATCAAGAGATGTATCAAGTAATGCATTCCGACCAATGAAATCAATTTTTGGTACCTCTATTGGATTTGCACAAGCAGTTTCTACACAAGGTATATCAATAAATTCATCAGAATCAATAAAGTCAGCACTAGGTACCTTTCTGAATTTTTCTGAACAAAGAGGAGAAATACTTACCTGAGCGTGCTGAAGAATACCTGGAGGTTCTACCAGAGTAGATGTATCCATGGCCTTCTCCTGATCAAGTACATGCTCCTCATCAGCCTCAAGCTCTGGTGGACAATCAACTAAAGCAGGTGATCCTTGGGTGCTTGCTTCCACCATGCAAGTCCCTACACTTTCTGGTTCATCCTCTGAATCTTGTGGTGGTCCCTGGGGCTTAGTGCAATCCCCTACACCTATGGAATCATCTCCTATGCATTCTTCTTCTGCAATATCTGCAACAACAATATCGGAAAAATTAGGACCATCAATAACATTATCATCACAAAATAAAAAATGAGAAGGGTCCTGTAGTGTTTCAGAATCTTCTTCTTGAGCTGAAAAATTTGGAAGTGAATTTTGAATAGGAATCTCCGGAGGGATGCATGATGTAGGTGTCTTATATTTGATGATTTCTTCTTCTTCTTCCACTAAATTTGCAAGATCACTTGAAGAAGGACTTGGCCATGCACTAGGGTCACCTTGAACTAAGATAAAATCAACTCCGGGGCTCTCAGAATTAAAAATAGCTTGAGAAGATAATTGTTCTGATCTTTGGGCTTTTATCTGATTCACATCATTAACCAATTGTCCCATTTGCCTTCTGAGGTTTTGAATTCTTTGTTGCACAATTTCCCCAAACCTTTGTTGTTGAGCCTCAAGCTCTTGTTGGTCTTGAAAAGTAACATAAGGCTGCTGAAGACCAGGAGTAGGCTGTGCATGCTGAGATGGAAACTGTGGGGGCTGATCAAATGGTTGCACAGGCTGATTAAACTGCTGAAAATTTGGTTCACAAGTTGGTGGTGATTGCTGAAAATTGTAGCCCTGGAATTCTTGGATCTGAGGTTGAAATTGTGGTGGTGAACACTGAAATTGAGTGGGCTGGAAATTCTGATCTTGTGGCTGAAAATTCTGGTTGCAAGGGTGAAATTGCTGTGGAAATTGAAATGGTTGCTGGAAATTCAAATTATCTTGGTACCCTTGCTGAATTCCTTGAAAAGGTGATTGATCTTGTTGATAAGGTGGCTGAAAGTTGGGCTGAAATTGCTGAAGTGGTGGCTGCCCAATCTGAAAATTCTGACTTGGCTGAAAATTTTGGAATGATGGTTGAACTTGTGGCTGAAAAAACTGATTTGGTTGCTGAAAATTCGAGTAGGGCTGTTAAAAATCTTGATTTGGTTGCTGAAATTGCTGGAAAGGCTGAAATTGTGGCCGAGGTGGCTGAAATGTAGGCTGAATCGGCCGCTGGTAAGTAGATGAATGAGCTTTATGTCTTTGTTGGTATTCCAACACCTTAAACACATTTTTTAACCCCACCAGTGCATCTTTGAGCTCTGTATAGTCCTCTGGTAAAAACATTTGGATTTTACAGCCCTGTCACACAACAAACAAGAAAAATGGCAGCAACCGTATACAAAAGATAAAACAACAGAAAATAGAATCAAATGATATGCCCATAAGTACACAAGCAAAAAATCAAACAAATCAACTAGTTGCTTCCCCGGCAACGGCGCCAAAAATTTGACGAACCCAAAATGAGCTGTCACGAAAGTGGGTCTCAAATTTAAATGTATATGAATGCTGGAAACCCTTTTTGCAATCAAAGACTGAAAACGTAGTAAAGGGGCCACAGGTCGTATTTTTCCTCGGGACTAGCTGATGTTGTTTGATTCGAGCTCGTGTTTATGTGTCGTTTGTGAATTGGGGTTTCGAATGTGATTTGGGTTTTAGGTTCGCAATCTGAAATGAAATCGCAGGGAATGAAAGGAACTTAACTAATAAGCTAAACAAGTCATGACAATCAATAACTCAACCAATGAACAATTTATCCAACTAATGCAACCTTGTCCAATTTGGAAATCAAAACTGTTATCAAATCAATCCAGATTCTGATTGATACTGATTTAAAGAGCTGCTTCAGGAATTACACATCCAAACAAATCAAATGCAAATCATTCTATAACCAAACAGCTACAAACTTAATGCCAAGCCTTTACTTGATACAAAAGTGCAGCAAAGGAAATACTTAATACCAAGAGGAAGCTGATGTGCCAAAAAGAACCTGATGCTAAGTGCAGGAATTTCAATTGACAACTTCGTAATGTTGCTGATCAATTCAGGAATTGAAACAATGCAAACCGAATGCAGAAACTCAAATAAAACCGCATGGCAGAGCTTAAACCAAATGTGCAAAATCAATGTTTGCAGAAATTGAAAGCTGGGAACCGAGAGCTGAGATTAACAAACGAATCTGCAGAATTCAGTAGCAATTGAATACTAAAACAATTTAATGTGAAACAGGAACTCAAAGCTCAATTGGTATGCAAGAATGAATCAAAAACAGAATTGAAATGCAGAATAATTCAGAAACAAAAATGCAAAGGGCAGTGCAGAATTTCAGGAACACTTCAAATGCAGAACAAACACAACAAAACAATCTAAATTCGGGTAAACAATCTATGGTTCCAATTAGATTCGGAAAAACTAAAGTTCCCTTGATTCAAACTTCAGAAACATTGAACTGATACAATGCAAGCTAAAACTGAACTGCTGAGTGAAATGGAGACTTATAAACAGCTAGCCGAAACTAAACTGCAGAATTTTGAAGTGAAAGCTAAACAAACTCAAATCACTTGCATTAACTAACTAAATGTCAACTTAAATCTTAGGAACTAAAACCAGAAACGAATTGAATTCGAAATAAACTGGAAAACTTCAGAAACTAAGCTGTAAATGGAAAAAACAGGGCTGATACGATCTGTAAACTTGATACGCAAGCTTTTAGCAGAAAATAACTGAATTTAAAGGCAATTGTCCATTAGACAAGCTTCCTAAACTACTTGACTTAAAGATATAATCCTACTTAAGCAGAAATAATCATGAAACGAAATCTGAGTGCTGATACAAAAAAAATTCAGAAACGAAACAGTGCAGTAATGAAAATTACAGCTACAAACAATGAAAATTAACTAAGTAAACTAATCTTCAATCACTCCCTAGCTCAAGTACTCCTTGTTCGTCACGCAAGGGTGAGCCTCGTGTTGGGACCGGGTGCATGTTGACAAGGATACGGGTTCGTAAAATTTTAAATTTTTACGTGCAGCGGAAGAATTAGCATAAAATAATTTCTCAAATTATTTTAACCACGTATCTAGCATGCAACCTTATGATGTGTGGACATGATCATAAATTAAAACTTTCCGAAAAAATAAAATAATTTACTTTGTACCTCGCGTAACTCGAAGAAAGGGACGAGATCCAACCGTAGCGTCCCTTGGAAGCTCCGCCTCTATTCGCGTCCACGCCGAGTTCTCTTCGGGATGACTTCGTAAAGTCACGAGTTTTGTGCCGACGAGAACTACTAGATTCTCTAAAGGCACAACTAGAAGATCAAGAGAGAAGAAAGGAAACTAACCACCAAGAAATGGAATCTAAATTCCGGGAAGGAAGGAGACGCGATCCGCTTCTTCTTCTTCTTCTTCTTCGTTGGCTCCTTCTTGGTGATGACAACTCACGGCAATCCCTTGGATTGGGAGGGTGATGTGCCGGCCCTAGGAGGAAAGGAGAAGGAGAGGGAGAGATTAAGAGAGAGAGGAAGAGAATTAATCTCTTGATCACTTAATTAGGAATTCAAGGCTTGCCTTTGGTTCCTTTATATAATATCCTCTCCCTTGCCAAGTCTCCCTCTTAACGGAATTTTAATAAGAAATTTATCCTATAAATTTTATTATGAATTATTCCGTTTAAGCCAAGTTTTATTATAACTAACTTTATAATAAAACAAATAAATCTCTCCTTTTATTATGGAATAAATTTTACAAGAAATTTATAAATTTTCTTTATTATGGTAAAATCAATTCATAATTGATTTTATAGAATTAAAATAAACCATTCCATGGATTATTTTAATTTCCATAAAAAAGAATAAATTTCTATAAATTTCTTTATATAAATTTCTTTATACAAATTTATTTATCCATAATTTATAAAACAAATCGCGCTAGATTTATTTTATTAATTAAACCAAATAAATTGGTTTCTCCCCAAGTGGTGGCCGGCCAAACCAAAGAGGGTTGGCACCCTCTTTGGCCGGCCAAACCGAGCCGAACCCATCGCGAATTAAACTCATTTAATTCACCCAATAAGCCTTCAAAAGACTTAGCCATTTTTAGCTTCTGTTGCGCCTCTGATTAACTTAGATTCGACTTATTTCTCTTGATCGGAAAATCTAATTTTCAACTCGTTTTAAATCCCTCGGATTACTCGTAGTGCGTGTGACTAAATAGGCTTTCGATTTATGTTGGTCATCTATAATCAACTAATTATAGAACGATCATGAGTGGCACCTAGTAGTACATCATAACCCCCAATTAATCGAAAGATCAACGGTTGACATCAGAAGTAATTCTGAAACCCTTCAGCAGCTCTAATGAATCGTGCCCCATTCCCTTCACCATCTTATACCCACTTGGTTCAGGACATGGTCTGTGTGTGTCAGTCCCCACTAGGCTGACTATGTCACACCTAGCCCAAGTAGTGTCTTTCTCGTCCTTTGGATTTCTAATTACTCTCATGTATTTAAGAGACTCATACTCTAAACATGATATGCTCTGGCCAGAGGCTTTGAGTAACAATCCGACGATAGGCCTGGGTATACATCTCCTCGCAAGGAGTGGTGAATCCTTTGTAGGCTGTTCAAACATCTTCGGGCACTTCGGCTTATACCCAATCATCCTGGGTCCACACCTCCTTGGAGATGCTTGCTTAAGATGTTAAAGTATAAGTCTCCATGACCAAGATGACTTGAACACCGCAAGTCAAAGGAACATCGCACTTAAGCTGCAGTAAGAACTTCACTGACATATCTATATAGATTACCATATGAAGTTTTACAGCTAGTCACTCCAATGAACTAGTTCCCTTAACTAGCATCCATGTTTATCTCCGGACATCCCAATGTCACCAGCCAGTGAGAATCAGCTGATTAGAGAATAACCCATGCTAGTCTCAACAGAATTGATAGTGTCCGTTTTTATCAATTCATCGACTAGGGATATTTTCAATACTTCACAATTGCACATGTAGAGATAATCACTAGTTGTGATCTCATCACAAATTCTCTTATGCTGTGAATTGTATTGCGGACATTCAGTAGATGAGTTTAAGATCCCAATCAAATACACAAACATGTATACTCAAATAGTGAATTTTTATTTATTTAAAATAAATGTTTACAATCATAAGGCGATTGCCTTAGGACACTTCTCTCATATCACTAACACCTCGAACCCGCAAGCTCAGCAAACCATTGAAAAATAGCTCTGCGATTCAAATCCAGTTCACACTCTGATCCAAACTGAAATCCCATTCAATTTCTTCAATCAAGCCTCGTCCAATTGCGCGGATGGTGTGGGGATGAACCAAGCACTCCAGGGAACCCCTCCAGATAGCTTGGATGGATGATGGATTGAACAAAACCAAGATTGAAGCAATAGATGGCAGAACCGACGAAACCCTCGCTCGGCTCTGTTTTGGCCAATTCGGAGCTGGAAATTCACCAAGAATCTTCCCAAATGGCCTAGCAATTGATCTAGTGAAGAAATTGAGGGGTCGCGCCCCTTGGATTGGAGAAATTACTGAAGAAATTACAATGAAAAACGAAGAAAACTTTGCGGTGAGGAAGACGCGACAAGGAAGTCTGGGCCGCGTTTCTGATTAAATAGCTAGCCATGGACGGTCCAGATTGATCGGATGAAATCCAACGGCTGATCTTGCTCTGATTTGAGCCAAACTTTGAGGATGTTGATCAGGGGTCAGGATCTGCCTCGTGGTAGCTCGGATCCTCTAGATTTGCAACGGATGGTCCAGATCAACCTAATCTGTGAATGGACGATCTAGAGCCCTCCGAGCTTGATCCAACGGTTGATTGAGCTCTGATTGGGATGAAACCTTCAGATCTTGATCAGTGTGCTTGATCAACCCTAACCCTAGCTCAGATTGCTTCAGATGGTCCCGGATGGCTCAGATCTAGCCGCTTTTGAATCGGACGGCCCAGATTTAATCCTAATCTTGATAACTCGATCCGGGTCCACTTCCGACTCAAGCTTGACCCAGTATGCCCTAGGTCCATAAACCTTTCATGCCTACAAAAATAAATCAAAAATTTAGTGGCCAAATAATCTATTTTGTACAAATTTGCAATTAAGTCCAAAATAAAAGGAAGTTCTAAAACCTAGGGTAAATTCACAATTAAGCAATAAAAACATAGGTCAAACATGGATTTTAGCAATTAAAATAATCAACAAAATGGTACTTATCAAACGGTCAAGCAAATTACAAGGCCGATTTTTTAATTGGCCGAGTTGTAATTTGGATTGTTCGATACGACACGAGATAGTCGTTGGGAGACGGTCTCCATTCGGATTAATTTTTATTCCATAGACATGGAGAGGTCTCTCGGAACAACCAAGTATTCGCTTAGGAAACCCGCCAAGCCATACCCAACAATTGGTATCAGAGCTGAGGTTTCCGGCATTGTGTGTTTAGGATTGGTTAATTTTTGCATTTTCATACATTTTATTTTGCTGGATGATGCGTGGATGTGCGTAGGCTAGCTTTATGTTGCAGGCACGAGATTCCAACTTGTCATGACCAAATAATGATTGTGTGAATAGTTGTGCAAATTTAATGTAATTAATTAATCCTCAGGGTTGACGAGGCTAGGCATTTAATTTTTGTAATTAAATACGGCACATGTTTAGCCGAGCTATTTACTTTACTTTCAATCTAGTTTTCATGTACACTCCCTTGTGGAGTTTAGGATCGATAATATAAATAAGTAGCTGATAACCGTTTTAGTCGTGTTTGTGACGACCCACCTTCTGGTACTAAGCTTTAAGGCGGATCGCTACTAACTAACTAACTAACTAATTAGTGATTTCTTATAATGCTAAACCAACTGGGAGAATTTAAAATTTCTTATTTCGCTATTTGTTGAACTAACAATTCATAATCATGTTTAAAGTACTAATCAGCCAAAATAAAGCAAAAACTTTAATTTTATTAGCTTGGAAAAGATTTGACCCCTAGACCTCTTAGTTGTAAGACTAAAGCACTAACCAGCTGCTCTATACCACTTCTTTTCAAGGGTACCAGTCGACTGCTATATAGCCAGTCGACTGGTATCGACCACAGAAACTTTTCGTGCCCGGCACCAGTCGACTGGCCTCATGGCAGTCGACTGGTGCGTCGAACAGTAGGTTCTGTTCGATATCGCAGTAGACTGGTTCTGAACCAGTCGACTGGCACGCCTGAAAACCTGCATTTCAGACCTAAAAACCATCTCCAACGATCCACAAAACATATACTTCCAAGACATACAAAGACATAACTCCATTTCTATACTCTATACTAGTTTTATGAACATTTTAGCAACTCAAAACGAATCCAATAACTTGAAATTAGAATCCTTGCGAGATTTAACAAAACTATCAAAACGTAAGCAAAACACTCTAGAGTTTGTACCAAACTTAACCTCTATGCGTAGTTTAAACAAAGTCATTCATTCTACCACTTCAAAACACCAAAACACATGTTCTACAAGACTTAGCCCAAAGATCTCTTCCACGGTTCTGCCGCCACTGAACATCAAAGCAAGTCCCTTCGCCTCCTTAACTTATGCTTTTTCTTTACCTTTATCTGCAATAGAAGGAAAATGCAACTAATAAGCAAATTGCTTAGTAAGTAAATCCTAACTCACAAATCCAAACGATAAGGGATAAACATGCTCTTTTCAAATAATGCTTACTTCAAAACACATGCACTTTGAAATACTTACACATGGAAACTTTCACATACTTATCATGCTCAATCATGCTTGAAAACATTTACTAGCATTAAAACATTGGCAAATCTAACATGCTCATAATTTCTTTTGAGACTTGCTACTTATGCATTTCCATACTTTAAACCACTAACTTCCTTGCTCTTGCTCTTTAACATGCTTGTAACATATATAACAATGTTAACATACTTAGCAAAACATATGCTTAAACTGAAAACACTTACATATACTCATATACTTCAAAATAATAATCAACTTTCTCAGGCCTTGACACTGTACCTGGTATCAGTGTACCAATGCGCGCATCCCTAATAGGTTTCGGGGTAGCTAGCCACCGCACCCTATTAGAGCTTCTTTCTTACTTTCTGTGGGCCTCTCATTTGCCCGGTACATGTCACTTTACAAAAGTAAAATACTTTCTTACTCATAATGCTTGTATTTAGCAAGCTAACTTTCTTTTTCATAAATCTTGCACTATAAACCTTTACCTTTTCTTACTTGGAACTTTCATCGAGCACCTTGCGTGCCCTTAACCCCAAAACTCATCTTTGGGACTTTTCAAGAACTTGGTCTTTCATGCTTAGATCACACATATAAAATCTACTCCAATTCAAGTTCTATGATTAAAAACATGTATTCTTGAGAAACTTAAATCACACCATAAACAATATTCTCCAAGCATGCACTTAGATTACAAAATCAAGGTTCTACATCAAGAAAACTACATGCGAAGCTACTCCTATTGCAGGTGAGTGATTTACTTACCCTTTTCTTGAAGAAAACTCACTAAGTATCTCGAAATTCCTAGCATAGGGTTCTTTTCCTCTTCCTTTGCAAGAAAACTTCACCCTTGGCCCTAGGGAAGAAGCCCTAGGTTTTCTACTTCAAGAGGAAGAAGAAGGAGGAGAAAACTCTCCTTTTCTTCCCTGTTTTTCGCAGCCTCCCACCCTGCTCGCGCGGCCTCCTCCAAGCCCTAATGGGGTCTTAACTCAACTTAAGTAGAAGTTTAAATACCTCTTCATGAAACGGGCTAAATCAACTATAATATTATTTCGCTTCATCCTTTTTTGTGCTTGATACCCTTGCCCAGCTGGTTACTTGGACTTGCTTAGGGATTGGCTTCTTGCGTGGTCGCGAGATTAATCCCCACCCGACCCTTTAATTTTTTTTCTTTTTATTTTAATTCCGAAAAATGCTAGAAAAATTCTGAAAAATCCCTAATAATACCAGAAAATTATTGGGTGTTACAGTGTTACTGTTTCAAATACAATTAAAGTATCAAACTCCTCTAAACTAATGTAGTATAGAGTAACTCGAGTCGTCTCTATCAATGAATGTAATGATAGGTTAATAATCTTAGGATTCCAAGTTATTGCTTCTGGATTTTGGAATATTAACCTGGGGGTTTGGATTTGAACGCTAAGACTACGAAATGAAATAGCAAAGCAGGTATGAAATCTAATCCTAATTAATGAAAGACAATGCGAGTAAAGGAGATCTAATCTAATCTAAACTATACTTGCAAAAAAGGAAAGGGCAACTTGAACTAAAGCATTAACAAAACTAAACATAGAGCAAAACCTAAAGCATTAAAGAAATCTAATCTAACCTAACCTATTGCATCCAAATCAAGTACACGAAAATAAGGACAATATGAAGCATTCAATTAACAAAGCATTCAATTAACAAAATGGTTTAGGAATTTCATCAAACATGTAATCAGCATCAAGCAAAATGACCCAAGTATATGAAAATTGAAACATCAGGGATCCATCCAATACAATCATTCACCAATTAACACAAACAACCATCTATCAAAACAACCAATAACCGAATCTGATGAAGGGCTGTCGGAATGGATCTGAAGAGCTGCTGGCGAAGGAAAGTTGTGAAGAAGAACTGTCGTAAAGGGGTTCTGCCGAATCTGATGAAGGCTGGATGAAGGAGCTGTGAAGGAAAAAAAACTGTGAAGGGAAAGCTGTGAAGGAGTGTAAAGAACTGCTGCCGGCGGTGGAGTGGAGAGGGAAAGGAGATGACCGGGGTGATGCCCTAGCCTCTCGGATTTTCCTCCTTGTTTCGGCCACGCCCTAGCTCTAGGGTTGCGGATGTGGGGTGAAGAAGAAGTGGTGGCTGCCGAAGAAGATGGAGGGTGAAGGAATGGAGTCCGGCCGGCGGCTGCGAAGAAGTGGACCGTCGGTCGTGAGGGTGGAGATGGCTCGAGAGGATGAGGGTCGAGAGTATCAGATGGAGTCGGCGTCTTGTGTCCAAGAAGATGAATCGAGCAAGTGAGATGGAATCTGATCGGTCTTCCCTTCCTGTGATCCGGCCCAGCACTTGGGTTCGGCCCAGCCTCAGCCCAACTCCCAGCTCAACCCAGCTCAGCCCACTCTTTGAATCTAAATTGAATTGGATGAACCCCTTGATCTCAATCAATGGCCAGATTTATCTCAGATATGGATGGAAGGTTGGATGGATTAATCTGAGTGAAGGAATAAGATCTCACCAGATCTAGATCAACGGTCCACATTAATACAACTTGGTCTTCTTCGTTTGAATTCCAAATCAAGTCAAATTTGCTCCAACTCACTCCTAATCATTGGCCCAGCCTTGATACAAGGTTCATCTTTAATTCCCTACAAAAATCATGAAATAATGCCAAAAATTAGAGGAAATTATAATGAGCTCCAAAAATAAATCCTAATCGTAAAATATGATATAAACATGATTTAACGTACGAGAGGATAAAAAAAATGCTAATTAAATGAGCAAATATAATGACATAAAATGCTAGTTATCACACCCCCACACTTAATTCTTGCACGTCTCGAGCAAGCAAACAAAACTAAAAGAAAACAAAATATCTCCCAAACATTACATCCCCTATCGATACTTTGAAAATAATAAAAGAAGGTTACTTAGGATCATCAAGTCTCAAGAATCCATGTATTTATGGTTCCAAATCTCACATAAGTCAAAAGCATGGTAATTTCAATCAACTTGAATAAACTAAGCATGACAAAAAACCTCACAAGATGGATATATGCGCTGATGCTCACAAAAATAACAAATATGAAAGTGGAGTTCTCTCAAAGCATTCATGACATTGCACTACCATATGTTTGCTTATTTTCTATTTCTCCACTACTATAACATAGGTACACAAATCAAGAGGACTTTTCAATGACTAATGATGAAACCACATGCTAACAAGAGAACAAGAAGGATAGATAACAAAGAAGATCAAGAGAGCATGAGAGCATTGGGGTAATTTTCATGACGTATACAATCAAACAATATGCCAAAGTAAAAACTCAATCAAACATCCAACACTCAAAATTCTCCTTGCACATTCTCAATGCAATACACAACAACTACTTACAACATCTCTCAAAATACATATATGTATTAACAACTTAACTCTTGAGTTTCTCTCAATAATAATATCAAATGAGTATACATCAATTCTTTTATGAAAGTATTCCTTCTTGTTCCTCACTCACAAAATCCCAAATGCTTGAGAATTTTTTTTCATTTTTCATTCTTTTCTTTTCTCTTTTTTTCATTTCTTTTTTTGTCCATTTCTCTCTCTCTTTTTTTTCACAGAGAGATTTTTTTTAGTACATAGAGAGATTTTTTTTCAACAAGCATTCGTCCATACACACTTGTCTTCCCCCCACACTTAAAACTTGCCTCAGACAATGTAACCAAGCATGATAACATCTAGAACTCACAATAATAGAGGCTAATAATAGACAAATAAAAATGTAACTCATCATGCAATCACCCCATGCTCTCATCGCATGCTCAAGGGAAGAATAAGCTAATAAAGATATGACAGTAAGAATGTAATGACAATGAAAAGATCTGACAAAGGAAAGACAATCAAACATGAAAGCAATAGGTGAAATGCTCATTAGTAACAATAGCAAAGTAGAGGAAAAACTAAGAGCTCAATAAGAAAGTTTGCCTCCATCATATTCATGTAAGCTTATCCTACTGTAATTTCAAAAAGAATCAAAGCAAGTTCTAGAGTGTCAAGTATAACAAATGCTATCACACATAAGAGGATTCAGGATAAGCATGGCAATATGCTCACTGGGTGAACAATAAAATGTCAGGCTTAATCTAACAAGATAGAGTCCATCACCATAACAAATGACTAAATGCAATTAATGTCCCCAAGCATACCAAGGAAACCAAAACTCAATAGTCAGACTTAACCATCTTTTATGATTCTCAAAGCATAATAAAGGAACTTGTAGGGAGATACAACTAGAAGTCAAGCAAGGTTTATTCAAGACCAAACAAAATTCAGAATGAGAAAGCAAAGCATGAATGCAAAGTATAAAAGCAAACAAACATGCAAGTATAAACATAAAGAAAAATAAGAAAAAGAAAGAAAAGGAACAAACTCCCCTTTATTCCTGGCGGTTGGAGTCGGTTCAGGAGTAGCATCCATCCAGGTAGTGGTAGGGTTTGGGTAGTCGAGAGAGCATTCCTCACGTAATCACTGTCATAGTGCACTGCTCCCCCACACTTCAACTTCCCATAAGTGTGCTCCGGTGGTCGAAGGCGATTCAGGTACAAAATCCACTTAAGAGGTGAAGTGCTACAAGTCAAGGTAAGAACAACTCCTCCCTCTTTATGCTTTTTGGACGTCCTTCCAGGAGGTTGGAGTCTATTTAGTTGTAACACCCACTCCAGAAGCCTACGACACCCTACAAAACCATGAAAAGAGAATACCTC
Organism: Boesenbergia rotunda; assembly: GCA_024364735.1. Classification (NCBI taxonomy): domain Eukaryota; kingdom Viridiplantae; phylum Streptophyta; class Magnoliopsida; order Zingiberales; family Zingiberaceae; genus Boesenbergia; species Boesenbergia rotunda. The sequence goes on along the minus strand of JAGFNQ010004113.1, from coordinate 453,711 downwards.
CCACACTTGTGCAGGGTAAGAAAAAGATGAAATACAATCAGTCTCTATATAAAATGTTTCAAGGAGTGCATCACAACCAATAAAATCAACCCTAGGTACCTCTATGAATTTTTCTAAACAACTTGGAAAAATACTTACCTTGTCTTGCTGAAAAATACCTGAAGGTTCTACAAGAATGGATGTAGCTATGACTTCCTCCTAGTCAGGTAAAGGCTTCATCTCAGGTTCAGGTGGTGGAAATACAACGAAAAGAGGTGATTCTTGGGTCCTTGCTTCCACCATGCAAGTCCCTACACTTCCATACTTATCCTCTGAATCTTCTGATATGTCACTCAATGTAGGTGATCCCTGGGGCTCAGTGCAATCCCCTACACCTATAGAGTCATCTGCAACTGAAAATGGATCAGATTCAACTTCCAACTCAGCTGTCTCTGTAGCTAATACCTCCTCTGCCTCATCTGAACTAGAATATCCTCTCTGAACATCGATCCTGGTCCCTGCAGTCTGTATCTGACTAATGGTGGAGGATATCTGTCCAATTTGTCGAGCTATGTTCTGAAGGGAAGCATCAGTCCTACTCTGATATTGCTGAAATGGAGCGCTAAATTGCTGAAAATCCCTCTCAATTTGCTGCTGAAGCTGAGCGCTAATCTGAGTGCTCAACTGCTGAAAACTCCTCTCTTGTTGTTGTTGTAAATGAGTGAGAAGTGGCTCCAGTTAATTAATTTTGTCTATGATAACAAATCAAAATAATCAACTAACATACATGAAATGATGAGACAAAGTAACATGGCTCAAATAAGACGTAGCAAAAGTAAAATGGAGCTCGGGAGAGTTATAACTCGCCGTTTACCTCGTAGTCTTCTACCTTATGACCCTCCTCTCCTAGACGTCGTGTGGTCGACGATCTACCAAGTCACGGAGTCACCAAGGCACGCCGAAATCACCTTCTTCAAGCCCCTTCCCTTTTGGTAGCAAAAACCCTAGCTAGGGTTTCGGGCACCACCTTGTTGCCACTCCTCCTCTCGCCGCCGGCCACCACCGGCTCCAAGCTCCAACCAGTCGAGAGGTAGGACTGAGAGGCTGCTAGGAAGATGAAGAAAGGGAAGAAGAAGCCGAGCAAGCTCCTTCTTCTTCCCTAAAACCCGCCGGAAAAACCCTAATCCTTCTCCTTCACCGTCGGCGCCAAACAATGGACCACGCCTCTGTTTTCCGGCCGCCGGAAGCTTCTCCTCCTTGCTCGTTGCTTGCACGCATAGAGGAGGAGATGACTGTGAGGGAAGGAGAAGAGAACAAGGAGGAAGGAAGGAGGAAAGGTGAGCTCTCCTTCCTTCTTGCCGCCGGCGTCGCAAGGTGCTTAAAACCTGCCGCCGGCCAACCTCCCCCCGCTCCCTTGCTCCAATCCGAGCACCACCGTGCTCCTCCCTCTCCTGTCGGTCCTTCACGCCCAAGAGATCAAGAGAGGATGAGGAGAAATCGCCTCTTCTCCTTGCTTCTTCTTGCTGACGCAAAGACACCCTAAGAGAGAGAGAGAGACAGAGATGAGGAAAATAGGGTTTTGGTGGATTTTTGTGATTAATCCGAATTAATTCTCAATTAATTCATTCAACCTTATTTCATGACTCCTATGGGGTATTTATAGGGCTAAGGTAAGGACCATGAGGAGGAGTTGGGTCTTGGCCCGCTAATAGATCCAAACCCGATCCATTAATGGTGATCCATTCCACTAAAGGATCCCATTGTACTTCCTCACCAACCCCCATATTTTCATATGGGCTCCACATATTATAAGTCATCCATCTCCCTGTGTTTAAGATATCGTATGCCTGATAATTAATATAATTTATTGATAATTAAATTAATTATCTTCTTTATCCTTGATTAGTACCACTCAACCTTTTCATCGTACCGAACCATAGTCCACTTACAAGATTTGACATGACAACCTTTTTGAGCTCACCAAGGGGGCATCATAATCCCAACTCACCAGTACATGAATTCTGTCAATAATCAACAACACATCATATTATTAATATTATCTCCCAACTTACCGGGCCTATTGATCTAAGAGAATAGATCTCGCCCATTGGTAAATTAAAAAGACAATAATTAATAATATATACCCGTCATTATTTCAGGATTAAGAGATCGTACTCCATAATATTATCCGAGGTCTAATCCAGTTTACGAAGTCAGCACAAAAATTGGATGACCTCTCTTTTGGTCCTACTCAATGTACACAAAGTACACTAGTATAATTCTATGGTTAAGATAAACCACACCTAATTACACTACAACCATCCCGATGGTTTGTCCAACTCCATCTCGGTTGTAAGCCTCTTTCTTATACTTCGGCAAGGAACCTGATAACATGATCTTCTATGCGACACCACACACCATGTTATCTACAATGCCAAGTATCAGACCTTTTGTGCACATAGTAATATAAACATGCACTGTGTGATTTTCTGATTCTCTTTAAATGCAAATGTATCCTAACCATAAGCAAGACTTTTAGTATACATCCTAACACAATGCTAGGCTTGTTGGGAAAGGGTACACTCTGAATGAGGGCATCGATTATGAGGAGACCTTTTCGCCGATAGGCATGCTTAAGTCTATCCAGATTCTCTTATCTATTGCAGCTCATATGGACTATGAGGTATAACAGATGGACGTCAAGATATCTTTCCTTAACGGAAGTCTTGAGGAGACCATCTACATGCAGCAACCAGAAGGGTTCATTGCAAAGGGCAAAGAGCATCTAGAATGCAAGCTTAATCGATACATTTATGGATTGAAACAAGCTTCGATATCTTGGAACATCCACTTTGATGAAATAATCTAGTCATACGGATTTACTCAAAGCCCGGATGAGTCATATGTATACAAAAGATGTGACGGAAACGTAGTGGTGTTTCTTGTACTTTACGTAGATGACATTTTGTTAATTGGCAACAATGTCAAAGTGTTATCAGACATAAGGGTCTGGCTATCAAAGCAGTTTGATATGAAGGAATTGGGAGAAGCGGGACACATCCTTGGGATAAAGGTCATAAGGGATCGCTAGAAAAGGATGTTGTGCTTATCCCAAGCTTCATATGTTGACACTGTTGATAGATTGAATGCGTTGCGCTGGAGGGGGTGAATAGCGTTTCTTCAACTCTTTTCACCTACGTTGTTAGTTGCACAGCGAAAATACAAATAAAAATAAACTAACAATAGAGAACAATGCTAACAAACCAGATTTACTTGGTATCCACCCCGGACGGGTGACTAATCCAAGAATCCGTCGGTGGATCACTCCCCGGATAACCCTCGTCGCTCCTTGTGGATGGAGAAACCTCGCCACAATCACTTTGACAATATCTGGGCACATAAGACTACTAATTCACTTTACCTAAGCGAGTTTCGTCAAGAATCTCAGCCACCACGAAGTCCTCTTTAAATAGGACTTGAGCTGAAACTCTCGCCACCAATCGACTGCCCATTTACCAGTCGACTGGTCTAGCCTTAATTGTTAGCCAACTGCTAACTCAACGGCTATATTTCGAGGTTATCAGTCGACTGCCCATTTACCAGTCGACTGGTCTAGCCCCAAAAACATTCTGAGTTTTATCAGTCGACTGCCTCCTAGGCAGTCGACTGCTCAACTCACACACCTAGGGTTTCCCTTCCCGAGTACACTTCTCTCAGCACTCGACCCCTAGGATTTCATGAGTACAATCACACAACACTCGTACCCTCACAACTCGACTGACTCCTCATCAGCAGCCTCGACTATCGCCTTCGCGCCCTCTTCATCTTCGGCTCCTATCACTCGGATGCACGCAATCCTCCAACTTGCCTCAATGTCATCATTCACGCATGCCTCAAAGTCCGCGCCCCTCAGCTCATCGTCCCTGCTCTCTAAGGTCCTTCGGGTGCACACAAGCTTGCAACTTGTCTCCATGCCACCCTTCACCGTACCGAGGCCGTCTAGCCAAGTCCATATGTGTAACCTGTACATCCTGCACACTCAACATACACATATGAGAACACAAGAGAATCCTAACTTAAACTCTTTGCCCAAACATCAAAACACTTGGTCACTCCGGACCACAGATTGCCTCAACAATCTCCCCCTTTTTGATGTTTGGCAATACGTTTAAGTTAGGGAAAGCAAAATAATAGTCAATAGCAAAAACAATGCATATGCAATGCATACATGGATCCTATCCCAAGGCATCCTACACCTAACCCTCCAAGTTAGGACTTTTCACGGGCTTTTTAAAGCTTCTCCCAAGCTCCCCCTACACTGGACTCACAAAGGCTTTTTAAGAACCTCCCAAGGTTCCCCTTGCGCCAAAAATGGAGCAACCATGCTCCCCCTTTTTCTTAGCTCCCCCTAGACCTAGGGTTTCCCACAAAGGTGTGTTTGGTTTCCTAAATTAAACCCAACACTTCTCCCCCTTTGCCTAACATCAAATAGAACCCAACAATATCCCAATCATTGGTTCTTTTAATCCCTAATGACCGTAAACAATGTGTACTAGCCCCTCATACACTTGTTTTGCATCATTTGGACACATACCCAGCTGTTGATATAAAAATCAGCCCTGACCAGTCGACTGCCCCTTAGGGCAGTCGACTGATACTCTGAAAATCAGAATTTTAGCCTTTCTGACGAAATTCAAAAATGCGCCAAAAATTTCACAAATCTCCAAAAATTTCTAAATTTTGTGGAGACATTTGTGATACCCATACCTACTTGGAAAAAATACATTCCAAAATGTATCTATCACCATTCTCAAGTTTGACACAAAATCCAAAACTAACAAAAAGGTTCACTCAAACCTTAACCAAAAATCCTAGTTTTGGTTTCCCCTTGATGTCTCTGCCCATACCAATCCACAATGCATCCCTAGCATTGATTTATATGGCATTTGTACATCAAAAACCAACCTTCATGCTATATGACCCCAATGTCATATTTCCATGCATGAAACTCAAAAACACCGTGCCAAAACCCAAGAATTAAGACTCAAGTCCGTCTCCAATTCTTTTGGCACATCCTGTGGTCCATCTAGACCTCTAGGTGGAACCCTCCTAAGATCCATTCACCATATATCCCAAAGGCTCCTAGAGTTTCCCCTTGAGCTCTTAGCCCTAGCCACCTCCCTAGATGACTCAACCATCACTAGGCCACATCGGTGTTCCACCGGTGACTCTTGGCCTACACACTTGACACTCTTAACCTTAGACACCTCGTCTTTGGTTAAGTCCTTTTTCCCTTTAAATGACATTCCCTTGCCATTTTTGGACTTCCCCTTCTTGCCATAATCATATGCTACCCTAGCATATTTCTTCCCTTTGGCATGGGAGTTCTTAGACCGGTATCCCAACCCTGATCTATCATTGGTGCGGTTTAAACCACCCAACATCATATCCAAACCCTTAGATCCAATCGTGAATCTCTCTAGGGTTTTCTCTAACCTATCAAGCTTTTCCCTTAAAGCTTGATTCTCCCTTTCTAGGTTCCTAAACCTAGAATCCACATGTCCACTTTGGACATTCCTAGACCTACCCTCCTTTTTAGGCACATTCCTCCCCTTCTTGGGATTTTTGCCTTGATCCTTAGGTCTAGAGGTCTTTGATTTTTCATGATGTATGACCTTTCTAGGGTTTTGATCTACCTTGTTAACCCTATTCCTATCATGATATTTAAAACCATTGCTATGCACAATCATGCATTTATCATTAATTCTAGCATACATGGAGAAACTTAAATTTGAATTGCCTTTAAATTTAAGATTAGGGATTACCTCCCTTACCCTTGTAGTTCCTCCTTGATGGGGGCTTCTTCTCTTCTTCCTTTCTTCTTTCTCCCATCTTCTCAAGTGCTCCATTTTCTTAAACTCTTTACTCCTTGGCCACTTTGTGTGGTAGTGTCCTAACTCTCCACATGTGAAGCATCGAATCTTCTCTCTTTTCTTTTGAGCTTCCTCATTCCTACAACTCATGTTAGAATTTAATCAAATTGAGATGGGTTTAGAGTGTACCTCCTTTTTCTTACCCTTTGGACACTTGTCCTTGTAGTGTCCCTTTTCATTGCATCCAAAGCATATAATGTGGTCTCTGGCTCTTGCATTGGTGGAGGTATTAACTTCTTCTTGCTCCGGTGTTGAGGATGGTCTTTCCTCCCCCTCAATCCTTGATGTGGAGACTTTTTCACTTTCTTCCTCACTTGAGGATGTGGAAACTTCTTCTTTTTCGGATATTGACAATTCCGTTTCTTTTTCCTTTTTCTCCTCTTCGGATGTCGAGCTCCTCTCCTCATCCGATTGGTCCTTCTCCTCTTCTTGGACCATTAAGTCCATTTCCTTGGGTTCTTCTTCTTCTTCTACTCGTGTAGGGTTTTCATGGACTTCTTCTATCTTTTTCCATAGATCATGTGCATTTTCATATTTACCTACACTATTCAAAATATGGTTAGGCAAAATATTAATCAATATATCGATTACCTTGTCATTTGCCCTAGATTGCTTTTGTTGCTCTTTAGTCCAAGATCTAGGTCTAAGCCTTTTTCCATGCTTGTCTCTTGGAATTTTGAAAGACTCTTATATAATCATCATACACTCCCAATCCATGTCAAACCACGTCTTCATTCGCATCCTCCAATAATCGAAATCTTCATGATCGTAGGGGGGTGGAGCGTAGATGTCATCCCCCAACTTATTTTCCATCATCTTCTCCTCTAGCGTGTGCTCTCTCGGCGGTTAGTCCAATAAGAGCGGTCCTTCGCTCTAATACCAATTGATTGATCAAATGCGTTGCGCTAGAGGGGGTGAATAGTGTTTCTTCAACTCTTTTCACCTACGTTGTTAGTTGCACAGCGGAAATACAAATAAAAATAAACTAACAATAGAGAACAATGCTAACAAACCAGATTTACTTGGTATCCACCCTGGACGGGTGACTAATCCAAGAATCCGTCGGTGGAGCACTCCCCGGATAACCTCCAGCTAGCCCTCGTCTTTCCTTGTGGGTGGAGAAACCTCGCCACAATCACTTTGACAATATCTGGGCATACAAGACTACTAACTCACTTTACCCAAGCGAGTTTCGTCAAGAATCTCAGCCACCACGAAGTCCTCTTTAAATAGGACTCGAGCTGAAACTCTCGCCACCAGTCGACTTCCCCTTTACCAGTCGACTGGTAGCCTTAATTGTTAGCCAACTGCTAACTCAACGGCTATATTTCGAGGTTACCAGTCGACTGCCCATTTACCAGTCGACTGGTCCACCCCCAAAAACATTCTGTGAGTTTTATCAGTCGACTGCCTCCCAGGCAGTCGACTGCCTAACTCACACACCTAGGGTTTCCCTTCCCGAGTACACTTCTCTCAACACTTGACCCCTAGGATTTTCCGAGTACAATCACACAGCACTCGTACCCTCACGACTCGACTGACTCCTCATCAGCAGCCTCGACTATCGCCTTCGCGCCCTCTTCATCTTCGGCTCCCATCCCTCGGATGCACGCAAGCCTCCAACTTGCCTCAATGTCATCCTTCACGCATGCCTCGAAGTCTGCGACCCTCAGCTCATCGTCCCTGCTCTCTAAGGTCCTTCGGGTGCACACAAGCCTCCAGCTTGTCTCCATGCCACCCTTCACCATACCGAGGTCGTCCAGCCAAGTCCATACGTGTAACCTGTACATCCTGCACACTCAACATACACATATGAGAACATAAGGGAATCCTAACTTAAACCATTTTCTCAAACATCAAAACACTTGGTCACTCCGGACCACAGATTGCCTCAACAACTATCTTGTCTCATTTTAGCATAGAAAACTCCAAGAAGGGTTTTCTACCCATCGGGCATGGAGTTCCTCTATCCAAGGAGATGTGTCCGAAAATATCAATGGAGATAGAGGAAATGAAGGTGATTCCTTATGCTTTGGCAGTAGGAAGCCTCATGTATGCTAGTTGTGCATGAGACCTGATATCTGTTTTGTCGTGGGCATGGTTAGCAGATATCAGAGTAACTCTAGACAGGGACATTGGACTGCGGTAAAACATATATTGAAATACCTGAGATGGACTAGGGATTATATGCTCGTTTTCCAGATAGACCAATTAGTCGCTGTGGGTTATACGGACTTAGATTTCCAGTCAGACAGGGACAAGAGTAAGTCTACCTCAGAGTTTGTGTTTACTTTAGGAGGTGAAGCATTGTTTGGAGGAGTGTCAAGCAGAAATGCGTGGCGGACTCCACCAAGGAAGTTGAATATGTGGCAGCCTTAGAGGCAGCCAAGGAAGTTATATGGCTCAGGAACTTCATCATGGACTTGGATGTGATTCCTGGTTTGCCCAGATCTGTCGCAATCTTTTGTGATAACAGTGGTGCAGTTGCAAACTCGAAGAAACCACGAGCCCATAAAGTGAGTAAACACATAGAGCGCAAGTACCACCTGATACGAGAAATCGTAAAGCGAGGAGAAGTGGCTGTAGCCAAGATTGCATCTGAGGATAACCTGGCAGATCCTTTCACGAAAGCTCTTCCAGCTAGAGTTTTTGATAGGCATATGGAGTATATGGGAGTCAGATGTATGACAGTGAGAGAACATCAATGTCTTTAAGTATAAGTGGGAGATTGTAAGATGTGTATACTGAAAGACATGAATTATTTTATATGAATATCTTCATTTTGAAAAGAGAATCACAACTACACTAGGTGCCTGTTTACATTAGTACATGCATGAAGTCCAATTACTTTGCATTGTAGATAATATGGTGTGTGGTGTCACACGAAAGATCATGTTATCAGTTCCTTGCTTAGTATAAATAGAGACCCACAATCGAGATGGAATTGGACAACTCATCGGGATGGTTGTAGTATAATTAGGTGTGGTTGGTCTTGACCATAGAATTACACTAGTGTGCTATGAGTACATTGAGCATGACCAAAACTCGAGGTTACCCAATTTATACTGACTCAATAATTGGATAGGACCTCAAGATTATATTATGGAGTACGATCCCGTAATCCCGATATAATAACGAACATATATTATTAATTTTTATTTCTTTGATTTACCAATGGGCGAGATCTATTCTATTAGATCGATAAGCCCGGTAAGTTGGAAGATAATATTAATAATATGATGTGTTGTTGATTATTGACGGAATCCGTGTCCTGGTGAGTCGGGTTGATGATGCCCCCTTGATGAGCTCGAAAGGTTCATCATGCTAAACCTGCAGGTGGATTTGATCTGGCATGATGATAAGGTCGAGTGGTACTAGTCAAGTGTAGCGACCCGCCTTCTTACTACCTTAGACGGATCGTTACTTTCCTCTACTTCTCAACTCTAATGCAACTTCTTGGCAAATCCTGCTATCTCTGGACAGGGGAGAACACGCCCAGGGCGTGTTGACTGACACGCCCGTGCGGGTCACCCGAGATTCGCCAGTGGACGGCACGCCCAGGGCGTGCTGAAGAGCACGCCCGTGCCTATAATTCCTCCTAAGAGCACGCCCGTGCCTCGAGGGAGCACGGCCGTGCGCCCGTGCTGGATGGCACGGCCAGCCTGTGTCGTCCTCCAATGCGCGACTAAAAATGCAGAACTAAAATGCGGAACTTTATGCAACCCATCTAAGGATGACATCCTAACTTTAATGGTCATGCATGATGCGATGGCACACTTCCTTTCTCTAAAAATTCGTGGAGAAAATAAATGCAACTTTACAAGTAATGCTAACCATTTAAAGTCATCACGCAAGGTTCTATAATATTACTAAGCATTATGGAACATGAATGCAAAATATCTATAACTCAAATACTTAGATAAATTCTATATAATCTAACTTAAACTAAGACTCTATAACCCAATGGATTTGGAGTCTTTTATTCCTCTTGTCCCAAGGACCTCTCCAAGGTCAGCCACCACACACACGTCACTCAGCACCGCCTCGTCGCCTTCCTTCAGAATTGCTTGCCTTTACCTTTGTCTGCAATAAGAGGAAATGCAACTAGTAAGCAAAAAGCTTAGTAAGTACTATCTAGCTCACAAAATCTCGAAATGTGCAAACATGCTTCTAGAACAATATGAAAATCATATGAGACACTGATATGCTTGAAAGAAAACTAAGAACATGTATAACTCAAAACATGCATACTCAAGCAATAATAAATCTCAATTTACTTTTCTTGGCTCAACTAGAAACTTTAGCTATTCTTTAACTCTTTGAAAACTCTTTAAATTTTCGAAAACTTTGCTAAAGCATATACTTGAAAATACTAATCACTTGGATCCACTGAAGACGTAAGTACCATCTGATATGCGCGTTCCCTAAAAGGTTGGGGTAGCGAGCCACCAATCCTAATAGAGCAGACCTTGGTCTACCAGGGCCAAGACCTTGGAATTGGACACCTGGATTTCTTTAACGACGCCCTTGGACGCCGGGTACTGGCCTTATAAAATAAAATAGCTTTTCTTACTTTTCTTTCTTATCTGTAAATGCCTTGGCATTTTCTGGAGCACCTTGCGTGCTAAAAATCCCTAAGTCTTGACTTTTGGGGATTTCTTAAGGCCTTGGCCTTTTCTTTTCTTATCTTTATCTTTTCTTTTCTTTTCTCATAGCTTTTCTTGGACCCTAAACTCACATAGGGTATTAATCAACATATATAAGCATATAATGAACTAATATCACATGCAAAAACTCAAACAAAAAGGAAATATCTCTTTTAAAAACTTTTAAAGGAAATTCTCGCGGAAAAACCGCCTCTTACTGCAGGTGAGCAGTACTTACATTGATATCTTGGACTTACAACCAAGATTGACGACTAGAGCTCGAGAAAACTTGAGATCTCGGAGAATTCTTTACGCCTACGCGTTCCTCTCGTCGCGGGGATCCCGAATATAGGATTATCACTTGGAGAAGGGTCTCGGCCGGCCCTCCTTGGCCTTGATGTTGGTCGGCGTCGCCCAAGAGAGAAGAGGGAGTCGGCGTGAGGGTTTGGAGAGGAGAGAAATAAAACTTCTCTCTTTAATTGGCTATTTATACTTAAGGGTCGGATCAACCTAACTATCGCTTAAATACCCTTCTCTCCATCCGTTTCTGTGCTTGATACCCCTAGCCCAGCCGGTTGGGCGCTTGTGCTGTTTCGGTGTGGTCGCGGGTTCGAACCGCCCGCTGCACTTAACCGGTTTTTATTATTTTTCCATTTTCTTTTTCTTTTTCTTTTTCCAAAAATACCAAACGGACTCGGAAAATTCCATAAAAATACTCTAAAAATTCCTAAAAATATCTAGAATATTTCTAAACCATTTCTAAATAATTCTAAGGACTTTAAGAATTAAAAATGGAAATTTTGGGGCGTTACATCAAGTATCCAGAGGTTAATTAATTTGAATTGTTAGTAATTTAAATTAATTAACGGGCATTCGATATCTTAAATAAGGGGGATAGAAGACTCGTAATATGTGGAGCCCATATGAAAATATGGGGGTTGGTGAGGATGTTCAATTAAGATCCTTTAGTGGAATGGATCTTAATTAATGGATAGGGTTTAGATCCATTGGTGGGCCAAGATCCAACTCCTCCTCTTGGTCCCTACCTTAACCCTATAAATACCCTATGAGATCAAGAAACCAAGGCTTAATCAATTGATCACAACCCAAGGCTTCTCTCCTCTCCTCTCTCTCTCCCTTCTCTCTCCTAAGTCACGGCAAAGGAAGAAGAGAAGAGTGTCTCTTCTTCTTCTTCTCTTCTTCCCTTCTCATCCACTTGGTGGCTAGCCTCTACTAGACAAAGGGAGAGACTTTCTCTCCCTTTTGTAGTGTGCGGCGAGAAGGGAGGAGGCGCTGGCGGCAGGTGGGAGGTAGCGCAAGGGTGAGGTGCGGCGCCACCGTAAGTTGAGGAGAAGAGAGGAATTCGGCCAGGTTTGGGTGGGAGAGGAACTTGGTTCACTCCTTCATCTTCTTCCCGTGAACTTCCATGTGGCCGGCGTGGGCTTGGAGCCTCTCGGTGGTCGGCAACGCAAGGAGTAAGGAGAAGGGCCGGCAGTTCCAAACCCTAGGATTAGGGTTTGGATTGGTGTGAAGAGTTGATTCGTTGGATAGCCTCAGTGATCTCGGTTCGCGGTAGATCGTCACCCACACGACGTTCGTGGAGGGAGGGACATAAGGTAGAAGACCACAAGGTGATCGGGAAGGTATATCTCTTCCCCAAGCTCCTTGATTATCCTTATGTCATTATGTGCCTAGTTTTGTTTGTCTCGTCATTTCATGCTAATTATTTAATTGTTTTGATTTTGTATCATAGCCAATAATTAAATAATTGGACCCCGACCATAAACACAAAAGCCAGCGATCCACTCGTCGCCTTTTCCGCGGTCGAACGGTCAAGCAAATTACAAGGCCGATTTTGTAATTGGCCGAGTTGTAATTTGGATTGTTCGATACGACACGAGATGGTCGTTGGGAGACAGGTCTCCATTCTGATTAATTTTTAATCCGTAGTCATGGAGAGGTCTCTCGAAATGACCAAGTATTCGCTTAGGAAATCCCCCAAGTCATACCCAACATAATGAAGATTCATTCCACTAAAGGATCCTCATTGAACTACCTCACTAACCCCCATATTTAAATATGAGCTCCAACTATTATGAGTAAAGTATCTCCCCGTGTTTAAGATATCAAATGCTCGTTAATTAATTTAAATTACTGACACTTTTAATTAATCAACATCTAACTCCTTGATTAGTACTACTCATCCTTATCATTATGTCGAACTAAGTCCACCTGCAAGATTTAACATGATGAACTTTATGAGCTCTTCGAAGGGGAATCATCAACCCGACTCACCAGGACATGGTTTTCGTCTATAATCAACGACACGCCATGTAAATAATATTATTTCCTAACTTACCGGGTCTATCGATTTAACAGAATAAATCTCGCCCATTGGTAAATCAAAGAAATAAATATTAAGTACATGTGTATGTTATTATATCGGGATTAAGAGCATGTACTCTATAATAAACTGAGGTCTGATTCAATTATAAAGTCAGTATAAATTAAATCACCTCTATGTCGGTCCTGCTCAATGCAAACAAAGTGCACTAGTGTAATTCTATGGTCAAGATAAATCAATACCAAATTACACTACAACCATCCCGATGGTTTGTCCAAAGTCATCTCGGTTGTGAGCCTCTACTTATACTTTACAAGGGACTGATAATATGATCTTCTGTGCGACACCACACACCATGTTATCTATAATGTAAAGTATTAGACAATATGCACATACTAATATAAATATGTAAACAGTGATCTTGTGATTCTTTTTCAAAATGTAGATATCTATATAAAAACAAGGCTTTTTAGTATACATCCTAACAATAAGTTACTTATTACATATTATAGCTACGATTTCGTAATTGCCACAATATGTTATTAATCTTCAAATGACCAATAACATGTTGTAGAAGCAACGATTTTAAAGCTGATACAATTATAAGTTATAATGCGTTGAGGGGTCAAAAATTTTGATTCGATTTAAAGTATAGGATGCATAATATATCAAATCAAAACTTATTTAAAAATCTTCAATTTAATGTATTGTGTGTCCCATGATTAGATCTTACTCAGCAAGTACATCTTTAAATTATTCTATTTTTGGTTAGGTATCTATACAAGATGCAAAAGTTTTGTTAGTTACTAATACTCCCATTGAATTGAGTGTAGTGAGGAATATGAAAATTAAAATCAACAATAAACAATAAAGTTGCTGCTGGTTTTCAAAAAATAACAACATGTTCAAAAATCATCAACATTTAGTTGTTGATTTTCGAAAATCAACAATAATATATTACTTATTTCATAAATCAGTAACATTGTGTTGCTGAAAATTAACAATACAATATTGTTGATTTATTGAAAATCAACAAAAAAATTTAGCAACAACATTATGTTGTTGATTTTGAAAGAAGCAACATTTTGTTGTTGATTTTTTGAATTTAGTAACACACTAAAAAAACATTGTTCAACAATTTTTTTAGATGAATATTACAAAGAAAGAGAGACATATATAAAGGAAGATAACTGTTGGAACCCGGATGGCTAAAGAGGGGGGTGAATATAGCCAAACACTTGGACTTTGACACTTATCGAATTTCTGCACTTCGATTTGTTAGTAGCACAGCGGAAGTAGCAAAAACAGAGTATGCAGAAAAACAGAAAACAAAAGCAAACTAACACAACTAGCAAGATCGCTAACAATGAGGGTTTACAAGGTTCGGGGATAACTTGCCCCTACTCCTTGGCGTGCCCGTAAGGTGGGTGATCTCTTGATCGTCGGCAAATCAAGCCCCGGTGAACACCGGATAGAAAGCAACCTCCTTCTCGGTGGAGTAACCTCTCCACGACGTTTCAATCAAGGATATAGTTTTAAGCACAATGAAACACAAGAAAGATCTTACTTAGCACTTAGAAAAGACAAGAACACAGCAAGCTTCTCCCGAGATCCACCCAGCGACGATCTCACGCAAGAACCCTTTCCCCGTGTCTTCTCACTGTTGGACTCAAAGCCTCTTGTTCCTTCCTCCAAACGCTCAAGTAAGGGATGGTTGCTTCACTGATTACAGATGCTTGCTCAAGATGATGAAGCTTCAGAACACACAAGCAAGATGTGGAGAACACAAACGCGCAACAAGAACTCTGCCAGAAAACGATTCAGCGAACCCTTTTGTTTCTCCACTGAGCACAGGTGACACCATCTCACAGCAGCCTCCAGCTGCTTACCTGCCAACGCCAGCTACCACTGAGCTCTCCCTGGACTCCCTGAGCTTCCCTCAGCCAAGCTCCAGTCAGCAGCTCCAGTCTGCAGCTCCAGCCGTTGCAACCTGAGATGGAAAATGGACAAACCTGCTCCAAGGAAAGACCTCCATTGACTCTCCTTGAGTGTTTGACTCCTCCCCTGTGACCTGCAGCTTAATCAGATCATTAGAGCAGTATATCAAACAGAAAATCAAGCATCAGAGATGAAGCGCAGAGAATCGGATACGTTCAGACGCGATCAAAGCGTCTGACAGTGCATTTTGAATTAAAGTGATCGGTCACCGGACCGATCAGAGGGCCTCCTGATCGGTCACCAGACCGATCAGGATGGGTTCAGACCGATCAGGCTCCGTCCTGATCGGTCCCCAACGCTCAATCAGAAATCGTGATTTCCTTGGGACTCTCCAGGACCGATCACCAGACCGATCCCAGGTTGTGGATCGATCACCAGACCGATCCACCCCTTTGCTGGGCGATTTTTGAGCTTCGCAGTCCAAACCTCCTGATCGGTCACCGGACCGATCAGGGAGCCTCCTGATTGGTCACCAGACCGATCAGGGAGCCTCCTGATCGGTCACCAGACCGATCAGGTCATGACCAGACCGATCAGGTCATGACCAGACCGATCAGGCTCCGTCCTGATCGATCATAGTGAGAAACTCACGACGCTGAATCGTTCTCCAGAACGATCTGCACAGTGATCCAGATCGGTCACCAGACCGATCAGGAGCAGATCAGCAGGGGAACTCAACCTCACTGTGTGCTCCCTGATCGGTCACCAGACCGATCAGGAGCCAACCAGTGGGTGAAAAGCATACTCCCTGATCGGTCACCAGACCGATCCAGGGGCTCCAACCTAGCCCTCCAAGCTAGGGTTTCATCCAACCTAGCCCTCCAAGCTAGGACCTGACCCTCCAAGCCAGGATTTTTCACCTAACCCTCCAGTTGGGACTTTTCACCTAACCCTCCAAGTTAGGACTTTTCACCTAGCCCTCCAAGCTAGGACTTTTAACCCAACCTTCCGAGTTAGGACTTTTCCACACCTGCCCTCCAAGCTAGGACCTGACCCTCCAAGCCAGGATTTTTCACCTAACCCTCCAAGTTGGGACTTTTCACCTAACCCTCCAAGTTAGGACTTTTCACCTAGCCCTCCAAGCTAGGAATTTTCACCCAACCCTTCTGAATTAGGACTTTTCAACACCTAGCCCTCCAAGCTAGGATTTTCCATACCTAACCCTCCAGGTTAGGATTTTCCAACACCTAGCCCTCTAAGCTAGGATTTTCCATAACATGTCTAATCCCCGATCAGGACTTAACCATAATCATAATCATCAACCTAAACTAAAATCTATGTCAACACCAAAACAACAATCAGGGTTAGACTGCATCAACAATCTCTCCCTTTTTGTTGTTTGATAATCCGATTTTAAGTTTAGGGATTCTCAATCAATTTCTCAACTTTCAGAATCATAGGGGAATCATGATCCTCCCCCTACAATATAATCATCCTAAGCTTGACCAACCAACACTCTCCCCCTTTGTCGAACACCGAAAAGGGTCTAAATGGGCTGTTAAGTTTAACCATACTCCCCCTCAACCCTAGGGGTATCCCAAAACAATAAAGATATGATTTGAATTATGATAAACATATGAATACATATGACAAGAGTAGGGCATGGTAACACAAACATATGTATCATATGGGCAAGGCATCATAAGCAAAATCATAAGCATGCATAATAATATAGAATGAGGCATACAGGCAGATAAACCACTAATAAGCAAAGGATGACAAGATATACATCAAAAACAGTCATAGTGGTAAGACACAAAACATCCAGACAAATAGTTCGATGCAAGTCAATGCATCAAAGTCAATATCACACCATAATAGGCAAAAGTCGGGACGGACAGATCCGTCAAATAGTCTGAAATCACCAAACAAGTATAGAGCACAGTCAATCGTCAGCGGGGGGCCTGTATGGGGTCGTCCATCGTGTCATCATCAGCAACAACAGACCCAGGTGCAACACTACCTGAGGGTACATCTCCCAGAAATGTGTGACGACGCCACTCATCGTACCACGTCTGCTGCAGTGTATGGATCCCGGAGACATCAGACTCCACCGTGGTCAGTCTGCGGTCAAATGATCGGAAACCCGAACGGATCTCCTCTCGATGAAGCTCTCGCAAATGAAGATCATACTGGATCGTCTGATCCAGCTCGAAAATCTGTCATCGTTGATCCGGGTCCGGCTCATAGTCGTAATCATCAGCAACAGCAGCAGCGGGAGCCTCCTGAGGTGCAGCAGCATTAGCTGGTGCCTGAAAATGTGGTCCTCCCCCAGGTAGTTCACCGAGACCCCTCCCATCCTTCCAAACCAAAACCCCATCGCGATCCCGTATGATGATGCCGGACTTGGCAAATGCCCGCCGGCCAAGTCTGCAATCCTGTCGGACCATGGGCACTGTCCTCCCCTTGGTGACATCAACACCTACTGACATAAGCCAATCGGTGATGAGATGACCAAATGACATATAGACTGTGCGGCGACTCGGCTCTCGATAGGATAAAATGGACTGAAAGATGTTCTCCATGATATCGAAGTCCATGCGGCGGTGCATGCCGTAGAGCATCAGGCAATGATAGGGACGGATCTCGGTCAAAGGCTTAGAAGTGATTGGAAGGATACAATTTGTGATAATCTTGAACAAGATGTAATCACTAGGAGAGAGACGAAGTGCAGCAAAGGTAGGAAAATCAGGACCCAACTCATCGAGACCGGCTGGGCGGGGATGACCGAAGAAATACTGATAGATGCCATCAGGAGTAACATCCGCAAAAGGGGCCAGTAGGGGATCAGAAAGCTCGGGATAGATTGAATACAGGTTGGGTGATCGGCGACCACCCAGATACTCCGCTAGAATGTCATAGGAGAAATCAAGGTTCCACTTGGCGACCCGAGTAGTGAACTCAAAGCCCCCTTGAGGTCCCTGCTGCAGATTGTTGTAAAACTCCGATACAAGATCATAAATTATGGTCCGCTCTAAGGAAAGAAGGAAGCCCAGATTGTAAAAAGTGACTATTTCCATGATAGAAGGGCAGTGTTCGGTCAGAAATGAAACATCAATCGATCGACAGGAGAGTAATTTGAAGGTCCGAGACTGAAAAGCCTGCTCGCAGGTAGCATTGGGGAATCGGGAACTGGAGGAAGGTTGTGGCCTTCGGGAGGGTGCTGATGAGGAAGGGGTTTTGCCCCTCGAGCTACCCTCTATTTGTTCCTTTCCCTTAGATGCTTTTCTAAAGATTGGAATAGATCATAGCAAGAATATAATCACAGAAAGGGGATCATGACACAAGATTAAAGGATCACAAAATCAATACGAGAGTTGATCATGGGGTAGAATAATCAAGTGTACATGAAGGATTGATCATATGAACATAGGTTAATCAAAGACCCAAGATTCAATCACAAGGGTAATAATCAAGTAAGCATAAGGTAGAATTGATCAAAAGTAGGACACGACAAAGATGGGTCACGGCCAAAATAGGAGGTCACGGCACAATGCCAAAACATGGTTAGCCCCAAATACACAATCCATGAACTGATCCAAAAAGAAATTAACCAAAAATGCTTACTTAGGTGCCATTGAAGATGTGTGATGGAGATCTTGAAATCTGGAAGAAAAGGCTTGCGCAGGAGAAGCTCTCGGCGTAAGAAATGACCGCAAACCCCTTCACCGAGAGAGAAACTCGTAGGAAGAAGGAAGAGCTCATAGGAACCCTTTTCTGGATCGCACGCACGTGCACAACAGCTCACTCAAAAGAGGAAGAAGGAGACGCAAGGAAGGCTCTCATGCAGGTTGAAGAGGGACAAGAAAGGAGGTTTGGCGCTAGGGCTTGGAAGAGGAAGGGTTTTTGCGAAGTTATTAGGTTGGTGGATCAGTCCACCAACCAAAATTTAATGCGATTGAACGGATCACCGTTTGATCTGGAAACGCTTAGACCGATCAGGCTATGGCCTGATCGGACTGGCCTGGTCCTGATCGGTCGGCTGACCGATCAGGCGGGCTCCTGATCGATCGGCTGATCGTTCAGGAAGTGAGCAGTAGGATTGGGTGATATTCCGCAAGCCTCCTGATCGGTTTGTGGACCGATCACGACAGGGTACCAGATCGGTTCGGAGACCGATCCAGGCTAGCACAGAGTCTTTGATCAGGATTTCGTTAAGTCTCTGTCGACCCCTCTGATCGGTCTGTGGACCGATCAACGCAGAAGGGAGCCAGATCGGTCCGGGGACCGATCAGCCCTATGCCTGATCAGTCCAATGACCGATCAGGGTTCCTGATACTCCCAGATACGATCTGAAACTTTCAGTTTCAGACATTTACACAATTTCTGAGGGAATCTGATGGAAAATGTCGATCTTGGAAGTGATCCCCTGACTATAATTGATCCCTAAACAAGGATCAAAGGTCCTTATGGTTTGAACAAACACTTTCCTCCATCCAAGTGGAGTCAAACTCAATCAACAATCATTCAATCAAATTTTAACCAAGGTTGTGCCAAATTCAAGTTTCCAATCAAGTTTCCTTGATTGGAATATCCAAGTATGATCATGGAGCCAAATACACACATGTTATGCATTGGTTTTCCCCATACTTGGTCACCAAAGTGATTTTTATCTCGTCAACTTAATTTCTCAAGGATGCATTGACATTTTGAGAAATTGAGTTGATCCTAGCGTCTCACCCCATATCTAGCAAACAAAAACGTTTTGGTAAACCTTATAGTTTGTGTGAGATGTCCCCAAAGTTACCCAATTGTTTCCCAACAATTAGAACTTATCATGAAGGGTCTTGAATGCATTTTGAAAACTATGAAGCGTGACACATTCCCAACTCCCTTCTTAAGAAACTAAACTCATTTTCGGGGAGTGGTTTAGTAAAAATGTTAGCGAGGTTTGACTTGGACTCTACATGTGAGAGTACAATATCTCCCCTAGCGACATGATCCCTAATGAAGTGGTGACGCACTTCAATATGTTTGGTCCTAGAATGATGGACTGGATTCTTGGTTAGATTAATTGTGCTAATGTTGTCACACAACACTTGCATACTTTTGTAACTTAATCCATAGTCCTCTAGAGTGTGGATCATCCACAACAATTGTGATACGCTCTCTCCCATGGCGATATATTCTACCTCGGTCGTGGAGAGAGCAACACAATGTTGCTTCCGACTTGACCAACTAACTAAAGATGATCCTAGAAATTGGCAGCCCCCACTTGTGCTTTTCCGATCCAACTTACATCCAGCGTAGTCGAAATCGGTATAACCAATTAAATCAAAAGATTTGGTACGGGGGTACCAAAGACCGACTCCAATTGTGCCTTTAAGATATCTCAAAATCCTCTTAACAACGATTAAGTGAGATTCCTTGGCACAAACTTGATACCTAGAGCACATACCCACAGCGAAAAGAATATCAGGTCGACTAGCTGTGAGGTATAGCAAACTACCTATCATGCTCCGATATTGAGTCAAATCAACAGGTTTACCACTCTCATCATTGTCTTATCTTGTGTTTGTAGCCATGGGAGTGGTTACCTCTTTTGAATCACTCATATTGAATTTACGGAGCATTTCTTGTGTGTATTTCGATTGGTGCACATGGATCCCATCTCGGGTTTGTTTGATTTCAAGTCCAAGGAAGAAAGTCAACTCTCCCACTAGACTCATCTCAAATTCACTTTCCATGTGTCCAATGAATTCATTTAAATAGCCCTTATTGTTTGAGCCACAAATTATGTCATCGACATATACTTGGGCTACAAAAATATTATCACCATCTCTCCGTAGAAATAGTGTAGGGTCTATTTGGCCTCTAACGAAGCCCTTTTTAATTAGGAATATCAACAACCGCTCATACCAAGCTCGGGGTGCTTGTTTAAGGCCATAAAGTGTCTTTTTGAGCTTGAATACGTGGTTTGGAAATTCTGAACTCTCAAACCCCGGAGGTTGTTCGACATAGACCTCTTCTCTAATCAAACCATTTAGAAAGGCCGATTTGACATCCATTTGATATTACTTGAAGCCTCGATGTGCTGCAAATGCAAGCATCAATCGGATGGACTCTAATTGTGCTACGGGAGCATAAGTCTCATCATAATCAAGGCCTTCAACTTGACTATAGCCCTTGGCTACTAAGCGTGCCTTGTTTCTAATGATTTCTCCCTTATGATTTAATTTATTCTTGAAGACCCATTTGGTTCCAATGATGGTGGTCTTCTTAGGTCTAGGGACTAAGTCCCAAACTTGACTTCTTTCGAATTGACCTAGTTCATCTTGCATTGCAATAATCCAATCGGGATCATTTAATGCTTCATCAATTTTCCTAGGTTCAATTTCGAAAATTAAGGCAACTTCATTAGCCTCATTCCTAAAGAATGATCTAGTTCTAACCCCATGATGGATGTCTCCAACAATTTGGTCTTGGGGATAACTAGAGGCTAATCTAGTTTGCCTAGGTGTCGGTGGTGCTTCTTGAATGGGTTCACTAGACACAAGCTCAGCCTCAGGATCCGGCTGATCAATGGGTTGTCTAGGCTCACCGTCATCGGACTCATCACCATAAACAACATTTGGAGTTTCATTCAAACTTAGTCTCCTAAGTTCGAATTGAACTTCATCTTCTGATTGACCATTGACTTTCGGAATTTCTTCAAAGGCAACATCAGAAGACTCTTCAACTAACCTAGATTTCTTGTTGTAGACTCGATAGGCTTTGCTAACTAGAGAGTACCCGACTAGTATCCCTTCATCAGCTTTGCCGTGAACTTTCCAAGGTGATCCTTGGTGTTTAGGATGAATACATTACAACCAACACCCTAAGGTGTTTAACCGTAGGTGGTTTCCCAAACCAAAGTTCATGGGGAGTCTTTCCTAAGAACCTATAGATGAGGATTCGGTTTTGCACATAGCAAACTGTATTTACAGCTTCAGCCCATAAGTAACTCGGTAATGAGTACTCAATAAGTATGCTTCGTGCAGCCTCTTGTAAAACACGGTTCTTCCTTTCTACGACACCTGGTGTTCTAGGAGTGGAGAACTCATGTCTATAACCTCTATCTTGACAAAATTCTAAAACCCGTTGATTTTGAAATTCACCTCCATGATCACTTCTAATTGTCTTAATTGTTGATGATTTTTTATTTTCAACTCTTCTACAAAAAGAAATGAAAACATCTAAGATTTGGTCATTATATTTAAGAAAATAAGTCCATGTATATCTAGTAAAGTCATCAATGATAACAAAGCAATATCTACTTCCATTCAATGATATGATAGTACTACAATCAAATAGATCCATGTGAAGTAAATCTAAAGCGGTAGATGTACTTACAACACTTTTACCTTTATGTGCAGATTATGTTTGCTTACCCATTTGACATGCATCACAAAGTTTGTCTTTTTCATACTTGATGCTTGGTAAGCCACGGACTAACCCCTTGTTGGCCAACTTCCGGATGTTCTTTATGTTAACATGTGCTAGCCTCCGGTGCCAAAGGGTGGACTCCTCTTCTTTTGACATGAGACACTTAGCAAAAGCATTAGTAGCACTTTTAAATGAAACTTGATAAATATTGTCTACTCTTGTTCCTACTAGTACCGTGTACAAGGTGTCATGTTGTCTAACTAGACATTGATGTTGGAACCCGGATGGCTAGAGAGGGGGGGTGAATATAGCCAATCACTTGGACTTAGACACTAATCGAATTTCTGCACTCAGAGTTGTTAGTAGCACAGCGGAATGCAAGAACAGAGTATGCAGAAATTCAGAAAACAAAAGCAAAACAACACCACTAGCAAGATCGCTAACAAGGAGGGTTTACAAGGTTCGGGGATAACTTGCCCCTACTCCTTGGCGTGCCCTTGAGGTGGGTGATCCCTTGATCGTCGACAGATCAAGCCCCGGTTATCACTGGATAGAAAGCAACCTCCTTCTCGGTCGAGAAACCTCTCCACAGCATTTCAATCACAGATTTAGGTTTAAGCACAAAGAAACAACAAGAAGGATCTTACTCAAGCACTTAGCAAAGACAAGAACACAGCAAGCTTTCCTGAGCTCCACCCAGCGGCGATCTCACGCAAGAAACCCTTCCTCGTGTCTTCCCGCTGTCGGACTCCAAGCCTCTTGTTCTCTCCTTCTAGCGCTCAAGTATTGGATGATTGCTTCGAGATTGCAGTAGCTTGCTCAAGGTGATGAAACTTCAGAACGCGCAAGCTAGATGTGGAGAACACAAGGTGCAGCAAGAACTCAGTTCGCGAACTCTCGAACTCTAGAACTCTGCTTCCACAAAGCCTTCTTCCGCCCTTTTGTTTCTCCACTCAACACCAGGTGACAGCATCTCCTGCAGCCTCCAGCTGCTTCCCTGCCAACGCCAGCTACCACTGAGCCCTCCCTGGACTTCCTGAGCTCCCCTCAGCCAAGCTCCAGTTTGCAGCTCCAGTCTGCAGCTCCGGCCGTTGCAACCTGAGATGGAAAACGGACAAACCTACTCCAACAAAACCCTCCATTGACTTCTCCTTGAGTGTTTGAATCCTCCCCTGTCACCTGCAGCTTAATCAGTGTGTTAGAGCAGCATATTAAACAGCATATCATATATCAGACGTTAAGCGCAGAGAATCGGATACGTTCAGACGCGATCAGAGCGTCTGATAGTGCATTTTGAATTAAAGTGATCGGTCACCGGACCGATCAGAGCGCCTCCTGATCGGTCACCAGACCGATCAGGCTGGGTCCAGACCGATCAGGCTCCGTCCTGATCGGTCCCCAACGCTCGATTAGAAATTGCGATTTCTTTGGGACTCTCCTAGATTGATCACCAGACCGATCCCAGGTTGTGGATCGATCACCCGACCGATCCACCCCTTTATCGGGCGATTTCTGAGCTTCGCAGTCCAGACCTCCTGATCGATCACCGGACTGATCAGGGAACCTCCTGATCGGTCACCAGACCGATCAGATCGTGACCAGACCGATCAGGCTCCGTCCTGATCGATCATAGAGAGGAACCTGCGATGCTGGATCGTTCTCCAGAACGATCTGCATAGTGATCATGATCGGTCACCAGACCGATCAGGAGCAGATTAGCAAGGGAACTCAACCTCACTGTTTGCTCCCTGATCTGTCACCAGACCGATCAGGAGCCAAGCAGTGGGTGAAACGCATAGTCCCTGATCGATCACCAGACCGATCAGTCATCGCTGGATCGGTCACCAGACCGATCCACGAAGGAGCACCGTGCCAACTCCCTGATCGGTCACCAGACCGATCCAGGGGCTCCAACCTAGCCCTCCATGCTAGGGTTTCATCCACCTTAGCCCTCCAAGCTAAGGATTTTTCACCTAACCCTCCAAGTTGAGAATTTGCACCTAACCCTCCAAGTAAGGACTTTTCACCTAGCCCTCCAAGCTAGGACTTTTCACCCAACTCTTCCGGATTAGGACTTTCCAAACCTAGCCCTCCAAGCTTGGACCTGACCCTCCAAACCAGGACTTTTTCACCTAATTCTCCAAGATGGGAATTTGCACCTAACCCTCCAAGTTAGGACTTTTCACCTAGCCCTCCAAGCTAGGACTTTTCACCCACCGCTTCCGAATTAGGACTTTTCACACACCTAGCCCTCCAAGCTAGGATTTTCAACACCTAACCCTCCAGGTTAGGATTTTCCAACACCTAGCCCTCCAAGCTAGGATTTTCCATACCATGCCTGATCCCCGATCAGGACTTAATCATAATCAATAATCATCCACCTAATCTAAAATCGATGTCAACACCAAAACAACAATTAGGGCCAGACTGCATCAACAATCTCTCCCTTTTTGTTGTTTGACAACCCGATTTTAAGTTTAGGGATTCTCAATCAAGTTCTTCAAATTTAGAATCATAGGGGAATCCAGATCCTCCCCCTACAACATGATCATCCTAAACTTAACCAACCAACACTCTCCCCCTTTGTCGAACACCGAAAAGGGGTCTAGAAGGGCTGTTAAGTCTAAACCATACTCCCCCTCAATCCTAGGGGTATCCCAAACCAACAATAATTTGATTTTTGATAAGCATATGAATACATATGCAAAAAGATATAGGCATGGCAAAACAAGCATAAGTACATATGAGCATGGCATCATAAGCATGAACATAGCTATGGATCAAATATGCAGAGAGCATAGCATCAACAAGAAACATACTAAAGTAGCATAGACATGCATCAAAGTCAGAAAGAGCAAGTCATAAAACATCCAGAGAAATCACGCGATGCAAGACAAATGCATCAAAATCCAGATACGTGTGGCGCAAGACCACAATAAGCAAGTCATGGGGCATACAGCCCAAAAGTCACACAGACCAAAAACGATCACGTACACAGATCATGAGAAGAGGCAGCAGACATCCAAGCTCAAACGTCAGCCGGGGGGGGGGGGGGGGGGGTCGTCATCGTGCATGAAGTCATCCATCGTGGCATCAGCAGACCCTGGTGCAGCACTGCCCGAAGGGGCATCTCCTGGAAATGTATGGCGGCGCCACTCTGCGTACCAAGTCTGCTGCAATGCCTGGATCCTAGAGACAGTAGATTCTACGTCGGTCAATCGATGATCAAAGGAACGGAAATCCAAGCGCGTCTCCTCCCGATGGAGCTCCCTCAAATGAATATCCTCCTGGAGGGTACGATCTAGCTCGGAGATCTGCCATCTTAGATCTGGGTCAGGCTCATAGTCATACTCGACGTCAGCAGCAGGAGTCTCATGTAGTGCAGCAGCCTCGGGTGGTGCCTGAAAATGTGGTGCTCCCCCAGGTAGGTCACCAAGTCCTCTCCCATCCTTCCATACTAAGGCCCCATCGCGCTCTCAAATAATAATGTCGGACTTGGCAAAAGCAAGTCGACCCAGCCGACAATCCTGTTTGACCATAGGCACGGTCCTGCCTTTGGTGACATCAACACCAACTGACATAAGCCAGTCTGTGATGACATGACCAAATGGCATGTAGACCGTGCGACGGCTCGGCTCACGATAGGACAGGATGGACTGGAAGATGCTCTCCATGATATCGAAGTACATCCGGCGGTACATGCCATAGAGCATAAGACAGTGATAGGGTCGGATCTCGGTCAAAGGCTTTGAGGTGATGGGCAAGATGCAATTTGTGATTATCTTGAAAAGGATGTAGTCAACTGGAGCAAGTCGTAGGGCGGCAAAAGTAGGAAAATCAGGACCCAACTCATCAAACCCGGCGGGGCGAGGACGACCAAAGAAATGTTGATAGATGGAGTCGGGGGTAACATCTGAAAAAGGTGCCAATAAAGGATCAAGAAGCTCAGGGTAGATCGAATACAGATTTGGTGATCGTCGACCACCCAAATATTCTGCCAAGATCTCATAAGAAAAGTCAAGGTTCCTCTTGGCGACTCGAGTGGTGAACTCGAAGCCTCCTTGAGGTCCCTGCTGAAGATTGTTATAGAACTCTGCGACTAAGTCGTAATTGATGGTTCGTTCCAAGGAAAGAAGGAAGCCCAGGTTGTAAAACATGACTATATCCATGACCGACAGACAATGTTCAGTCAGAAAAGGGATATCAATGGATCGGCAGGATAGTAATTTGAAGGTCCTCGACTAGAAGGCCTGTTCACAGGCCGCATTTGGGAATCGAGAGCTAGAAGAAGGCTGAGGCCTTCTGGAGGGCGCAGATGCAGAAGGGGTTTTCCCCCTTGAACTGCCCTCAGCAGCTTCTTTACCCTTAGAAGACTTTCTAAAGATTGGAATAGACAAATATGATCAAGATAAGTTAAACTCAATCAGAGAACGTGATCAAGACACAATGATTAATGGAACACAGTTGGATCAAGGAACCAAGATTTGATCATAGAGTGATAATCATAAAGTGAAGCATTCGATCAAGAGGGTCACGGCCAAATCAAGAGATCACGGCACAAAACATGGTTAGCCTCACAACATAATCTATGAACTGATTTGAAAGGAAAACTGAGACAAAAACTTACTTAGGTGCCATTGGTGAAGTTCTTGGAAGTTGGAAGAGCAAGCTTGCGCAATGAGAAACTCGGCGCAAGAGAGATCGCACAGCCCTTCAGCGAGAGAAAACGTCGCAGGAAGAAGACAGAGCTCGGAAGAACCCCTTAGGACCGCACGCGCGTACTCGCAAGGAGAAGACGAAAGCACTGGGAGGGCTCTCGCACGAAGCAAAGGTTGCGCAAGTGAGAGGTTTCGGCGCTAGGGTTCGGCAAGGAGAAGTTTTTCGCGAAGTTATTTGGTTGGTGGATCGGTCCACCAACCAGACTTTAATATGTTTGAACGGATAACCATTCGATCTGATAGCGCCCGGACCAATCAGGCTATAGCCTGATCGGACTGACCTGGGCCTGATCGGTCGGGTGACCGATCAGGCGCGCTCCTGATCGGTCGGCTGATCGATCAGGACACGAACAGTAGGGTTCGGAGAGAAACCTGTGGAACCCCCTGATCGGTCTGTGGACCGATCACCATAGGGTGCCAGATCGGTCCGGGGACCGATCCAGGCTGGCTAAGTAAGGTTGATCAGAATTTCGTAAAGTCACTGATGCCCCTCTGATCGGTCTGTGGACCGATCGTTACAGGGTGGAGCCAGATCGGTCCGGGGACCGATCAGCCTTATGCCTGATCGGTCCGAGGACCGATCAGGGTTCCTGATACTCCCTAATACGATCTGAAACATTTAGTTTCAGATTTTCTGAATCTTTCCAACGAGATCTGATGAAGTTTATCGAACTTGGACATGATCTCATGACTAAAATTGATCCCTGAACAAGGATCAAAAGTCCTTATAGGTTCAACAATCACTTTGTTCCATCCAAATGGAGTCAAACTCAATCAACAATCATTCAAGCAATTTCAACTAAGTTTGTATCAAATTCAGGTTTCCAATCAAGTTGCCTTGATTGGAATGTCCAAGTATGATCATGGAGCCATATACACATATGTTATGCAATGGTTTTCCCCATACTTGGTCGCCGAAGTGATTATTATCTCGTCAACTTAGTTTCTCAAGGGATGCATTGATATTTTGAGAAATTAAGTTGATCCTAACATCTCACCCCATTTCTAGCAAACAAAAATGTTTTGGTAAACCTTATAGTTTATGTGAGATGTCCCCAGAGTTACCCAATTGTTTCCCAACAATTTGAAATAATCATGAAGGGTTTTGTATGCATTTAGGAAAACTATGAAGCGCGACACATTCCCAACTCCCGTCTTAGGAAACTAAATTCATTTTCGGGGAGTGGTTTAGTGAAAATGTTAGCTAGATTTGATTTGGACTCTACATGCGAGAGTACAATATCTCCCCTAGCTACATGATCCCTAATGAAGTGGTGACGCACCTCAATGTGTTTGGTCCTAGAATGATGGACTGGATTCTTGGTTAGGTTAATTGTGTTAATGTTATCACATAACACTTGCACACCCTTGTAACTCAATCCATAGTCCTTTAAAGTATGTATCATCCACAACAATTGTGATACGCTCTCTCCCATAGCAATATACTCTGCCTCGGTCGTGGAGAGAGCAACACAATGTTGCTTCCGACTTGACCAACTTACTAAGGACGAACCTAAGAATTGGCAACCCCCACTTGTGCTCTTCCGATCCAACTTACATCCAGCGTAGTCGGAATCCGTATAGCCAATTAAATCAAATGATTCGGTACGGGGGTACCATAGACCGACTCCAATTGTGCCTTTGAGATATCTCAAAATTCGCTTAACAGCGATCAAATGAGATTCCTTGGCACACACTTAATACCTAGCGCACATACCCACAGCAAATAGGATATCCGGTCGACTAGCTGTGAGGTATAGCAAACTACCTATCATGCTTTGATATTGAGTTAAATCAACGGGTTTACCACTCTCATCATTGTCTAATCTTGTGTTTGTGGCCATGGGAGTGGTTACCTCTTTTGAATCACTAAACTTGAATTTTCGAAGCATTTCTTGTGTATATTTGATTGGTGCACATGGATACCATCGCGAGTTTGCTTGATTTCAAGTCCAAGGAAGAAAGTCAATTCTCCCACTAGACTCATTTCAAACTCACTCTCCATGTGTCCAATGAATTCATTTAAATAGCCCTTATTGTTTGAGCCACAAATTATGTCATCGACATATACTTGGGCTACAAAAATATTATCACCATCTCTTCGTAGAAATAGTGTAGGGTCTATTTAGCCTCTAATGAAGCCCTTCTCAATTAAGAATGTCGACAACTGCTCATAGCAAGCCCGGGGTGCTTGTTTAAGGCCATAAAGTGCCTTTTTGAGCTTGAACACGTGGTTTGGAAATTTGGAACTCTCAAACCCCGGTGGTTGTTCGACGTAGACCTCTTCTCTTATTAGACCATTTAAAAAGGCCGATTTGACATCCATTTGATATAACTTGAAGCCTCGATGTGCTGCAAATGCAAGCATCAATAGGATGGACTCTAATTGTGCTACGGGAGCATAAGTCTCATCATAATCAAGGCCTTCAACTTGACTATAGCCCTTGGCTACCAAGCGTGCCTTGTTTCTAATGATTTCTCCCTTATGGTTCAATTTGTTTTTGAAGACCCATTTGGTTCCAATGATGA